>JANSTX010023749.1:0-15492 GCA_027564355.1 Penthetria funebris | reverse complement strand
GCCTGGATGCCTTTTAACGTCAATGCCCAGGACAAATTTCAGACCACTCGCCAGTACTAATTACTCTAAGTTCTCAAATTGAAATTAAAACAAAAACACCTAATTTATGCAATAGAATAACAAACTGGGATGAATTTAGAAGAATACTAGATATTACAATAACATGTAATTTATCGTTGAAAAGAGAAGAAGATCTGGATAAAAATATAAAAAAATTTGGCAATATTACACAGAAAGCAGCTTGCTTATCTACACCTAGCCAGTGTGAAAAAATCATTAGACTAGATTGTCCAATTAATGTAAGACATAAAATCTTTGAAAAGTGTCAACTCAAAAAACGATGGCAATCAACAAGGGATCCATTAGATCAGTAAAAATGTAATCATGCATGCAAGAAATTAAAAAACTTAATGCAAAATCTCAATAAGCAGTTTTTTCATTATTTAAAGCACCTATCGCCAACAGAGGTTACTGGCCACAAAGAAACTAAAACAACCTCAACAATATATACCACCAATACGTATAAAAGATGGCAAATGGGCTTGACGTAATGAAGAAAAGGCAAATACATTTACAAGTTATCTAGAATCAGTATTTCAACCGTTTTCTTCAAATAATCCAAATATAGAAGAAGAAGAAATGACTTCCCAATTAAACGATTTGCAATAAAAGAAGTCGGGTCGGTAATATATAAGGATTTAAATTTGAAAAAGCTACCAGGATTTGATTATATCACTGGAAGGATATTAAAAGAGCTACCAAGAAAGACTTATAACTTTATTTTATAATGCTTTTGTTTTCATACTTCTCAGATCCATGGAAAGTTGGTCAAATTATTAGGATAAATAAACCGGAAAAGAGTCCAGACGCACTAAAATCATACCGGCCCATCAGCCTACTTTCAGTGTTTTCTAAGGTTTTTGAGAAATTACTTCTTAAAAGATTAAAACCGGTGTTCTGTAGTTAACAGCTAAAGTAAATTTGGATTCCGTATGCTACGGTTAAACAGGTACATAGAATTGTTGATAAAATTAGTAAAGATCTAGAAGATAAAAGATATTGTACAGCGGTATTCCTCGATATAAGCCAATCATTTGATAAAGTGTGGCATAAGGGTCTACTGTACAAATTAAAGCATACATTGCCATATATCACTTTCACCAAAAACTAAAGTCTTATCTTGAAAACAGACGCTTTTACGTAAGGCGCATGAAGTTCAACAGACCAAATTATATCAAATACAATCAGGGGTACCACAGGGTAGTGTCTTGTGGCCAATTTTATACTTACTATACACGGCAGATTTGCCTAAAACAAATAAAGTAATAGTGGCAACTTTTGCTGATGATACTGCTATTCTGGCCTCACATTTAATAGCATCGAAATATTTAGAAGAAACTTTCGGTATCATCCAGCTATGATTAAAAAAATGAACGATCAAAGTGAATGAAAGTAAATCGAAACATGTGACATTTACTATGAAACGGAAAACTTTACTACAAATATCTCTGAACAGCATTACTGAACCACAAGATGGTAGTGTAGAATATCTGGGATTACATTTGGATAGGCGGTTAACCTGGCGGGAACATATTTTTAATAAAAGAAAACAACCTGGATTAAAATTTTCTAAAATGTATTGGATGATGGGCAGAAATTCTAACCTAAAATACTGTTATATTAAACGATCATAAGGCCTGTATGGACATATTGAATACAGCTGTGGGGTACTGCAAGCAACTCCAATATTTACTGTAATATATAATGACTACAGTGAAAAATGAAATCAGATCATATAGTAAAAAATATATAGTTAACGTCTTAGTGTACACCCAAACTATTTAGCAGCGAATTTATTAAACAGGTTGCAATGAAGTGCGTAGTTTAAAACGATTAAGGCATTTAGAAATCAGTAATGTACATTAACATTTATCTTAACGTGATAGTTCTAGTAGAATAGTAATAGAACGTTAGACTAGGATAACGGTAGACCTGAGTTTGAATTCGATTGTTGCCAAAATTTACTTAAATAAATTTATCTTTGCGATTTAATTTGGATTGATAAATTCCTTTCCCTATGAATACGCTGTGAATAAAATAATATCATCTGTCTGCCATTTGGAATCGTATAAATTAATATACTTTCTACCGAGATAACAGATGACATCTCCTATATAACTGCACATTCTGAGTACCGTATTCAAAAAGAAATATAATTGAGTGAACATTTGACGTGCGCAAGTGTACTGAAATATATGTATAAAAAAAATGAATATATAACTAATAACTCAATCTCTGGGTATTTTATGGATCCCTATAGTATATGTATTTGCGTTCAGTGTTTCATCTCTAGTTGTAAATATTTATCAGAAATCTTCGTTAGATATTGTAGCATATTTTATTTTTAAACCCAAACTTTTTTTAACTTATTTTTTTGTAGTAGTTCTTAACAAATAAAAATTTGGTATTACGAATTTCGTAATAGCAGGGACTTTCGTCCAAATGAAACACATGTAAAATTAGGATTGTTAAATATTAATTCTATTAATAAGAATTATTAGGTATCCCTTGTGGGATATAATAAGGTATTTGGTATCCCTTGTGGGATATAATGTATAATATTTATGTAATATATAATCATCAATTATTAATTCAATTAATAAGATTAATTATATTCTGTATAAAGTGAGTTCTTCCTCTCTAAACTCTAATCACTTAATATGGTATTACGAATTTCGTAATAGTAGGGGCTGTTGTCCAAATGAAACATCAGGAAATAAAAACACTCTGTTGATTATTATTATTATTATGATTTTTTTTTTTGTTTTAATTTTTAATGATTTATGACAGTCTAAATTCAATATATTGATTGGTGATTTTCATCTGTTCATGATTATTTGTAAAATGTGTTTTGTCGTTAAAAGACTGGACGTTTAGGTTTGATCCGCGTAGCATTGTTGTAATCAATGTCATGATTGCCAAATCCTTTATCCGGTAAATTTCCAATGTTGCCCAATTTGACTCTTATTATCGACGTTTGCAGTTTTGAGATCTTCAGCATAAGTATCAAATATTGCATCATTGAAACCATTATTGATGATTGATGTTGTTCTCCTATTGAATTTTTGTTAAAAACAGCAACTTTTTGTAATAATTTTGTAATTGTCAAATGTTGACTGATCTCAATGATAGTTTGTATCAATAATGATTGGTGATCATCAGATTTCTTGATTCATAGCTTTGTACTATGTAAGTGAGTTATTCCTCACCAAACTCTAATCACTTAATGCCAGTACTTAATTTTACTCTTTTTCATCAAATTTTATAATTCATTTTCTATATTTTATATCATAATGAATACCGTATTAATTATTATATAAGCATATAATAGTTTGAAGGACACCATCAGCCGAATAATAGTTCTATTCAAAAACATAAATTGATCATGTGTAAGGATCACAATTAACAATGATTTCGTATACAATTACGGTTTTCATAATTCTATTTACTTTCTATATTTTGTATCGTATAGAATACCGTGTTAATTATTATATAAGTGTATATATAAGTAAGTACATAATAGTTTGAAGGACAATAATAGTTCTATATTCAGAAACATAATTTTATGTTCCTTTATTCTTACGCTTTATTTAAGCTATTATCAGTCCAATACAAATTCTTAAATATATGTTATATATGCTCAAAAGTAAACCTTGACCTTATTTTCGTTTGAGCATTGATTACGAGGTATAGTACCACTTTTTATTTTAGATACTACTACGTTTTGGCACTGGTAATACTGACATTCAAAGTATTGCGTATTTTCTAATTGAATCGAATCATATAATATTTAAAACGTTGCTATTATTTAAAAATTATCAATGATATTGAAACTTAAATGAAACCCAGTATAGTTCATTGATTGATAAGAATTTAACTACATTTGTCTGTACAAAATATTTAGTGATATAATTAGTTAATTTTTAAACTTTACAACAAACTATTTTGTTCTACATCGTAATTACAAACAAATATTTGAAAATTGAAACGTAATAGCGTATTTTACATAGAAAGAAATCCACGTACGAGTGCAATAAAATTGTTTAGTTTAGTTCAATTCTAACAACATACCAAAAGTGCAAGATTTAATACCGAACCGGTACAAAAGACAATAAGATTTCAATGGTATGCACGCAAGAGACGTCGAAAATTTGTTGTTTTCTAATGAATAACTTATCATTATCTAGCAACATATATAGAAAAACGAAACGATCGTATGTGATTGTAGAATAAGTTGAGAGACAATTTGAATAACCGATTTGATGTGTATAATTTTTGGTGTCCTCAAGAAGACTGAATATTATATTACCTAGGCATAATTTCCGACAGTTATCTTCGTCATTGTTTGCATGCTCTTGCTTTGTGGAATTCGGTGGAAATATTCATAAAATAGTAGTAGTAGTAAATAGTAACAATGTTAACGATATCAATTCCACCATCGTTACCCAAATTACATCTTATATTAAAAGTAATTGCCAAACAACATCAAGGAACCGAAGTAGATTAAAACCGGACACACTACAGCTAAGTGAAAATCGATGAGCATTATTACGAGATGGAAAACGAGGTGCCCAGAAGTTTAGTATATTGAATCGTGTAATAACCAGACAATTAAGAAAAAATATACAATACTATATAAGATTTATAGCCTATCTGCATCAATAATTTGATTATTTATACGGTGGAAAACTATAAATACTTGGGGCATACTTTAGTTATGGGTAAGGACAATCAAAAGTATGAGATTCAAAAACGAATTAATCTGGGTTGGGCAGTCTTTGGAAAGCTGGCATATATTATATATTGAGAGAGAAATTTCAAATATGTTTAAAGCGAAAATTTTTCGATCAATGTATACTGCCGATAATCACATACAATTTGGAAACAGTTACATTAACTGCTTCTGTCGCTCAAAAACTGCGAGTGACACAAAGGGCAATAGAAAGATCTATGCTGAGAGATAGGGAACCAACGTGTGGATACGTCAGCAAACGAGAGTGGCGGATGTTATCCACCGGGTATGTGAATCGAAATGGAGTTAGGCTGGTCATATCGTTGGATACAAAATGTACTGGAATGGATACGAAGAAAGGGGCATAAAAATATTGGAAGACCTCTTGCTAGATGGACGGATGATTTAAAGCGCTTAATTTATAACTGGAAGCAATATGGATAACACCGTGATCGATGAAAGGTATTGGGAGAGGCTTACTTCCAGTAGTGGACTGATATGGGCTGATATGATGATTAGATTCATAAAATACTGTGGTTACTTTTAAGTAATTGAATGCAATTTGTTAAGAATATTGAAATAATTCTAGAATCCTGTTCTTACTTCCTAAAAATAATCCCATTAATAAATTAAATCACATCTGCATTATATTTTATTTTAATGTCTTTTCATAATTAATTAATTTGTTTATTTACTAATTATTATACTTAATTAATTAATATTTTATATTATTCTATTTCTAAATACTTTGCAACTTGAAAATCTTGACTTTGTTTGGGCCAACAAACAAATGTCGTCATTTTGTCGTTTTTTGGCCCAAACGAGACGGACACGTAGTTGAAACTGGAGCTAGTAAAGTTTAGCTTACAGGTGGGTTATTAACGTTTTTAACAGTTTTCAATATTTTGGAATTTATTACGAATAACAGATGGTGGTGCTGTAAAAGATGTCGAATTACGCATTCAATATGCGCAGCAGCAGGAGTGAGGGATACTAAGTGGAGTGTGGCAGTCCAAAGAAGTTTCTCATAAAATTAAATTGCGTATATTCAATACAAATTGCTTATTGGTAGTATTGTTTGACTGAAAGACTTTCAAGTGATGAATATCATAATGTTACGAATCCAAGTTTTTCTCATAGGAACCTTAGCATATAACGAATATTTTGGCAAAATATATACGATTATTGACCGAAGGAAATGAAATTTGATTGGTCATATATTGATGCTTCATAATGTGTCGGATAACTGTCATTAAACAGACTGATATCAGTAGTAAGATGTAGTGTAAAATGAAAGCGCTTGGTGAAAATCGTGAGCAAAGGCGATTGTTCGTTGATACTCTATAATTTCGCGCGGAATATTAAGATGGTCATAATGATCGTGACGCAGTTACCATAATTTGTTACTAGAACTTTCTTTAATCTTCATAAAAGATTTTATTATACGACGATTCAAATATTTTTGTTTGTTATTTAATACTATGATATGATACTGGTTCTGGTATTTGCCAAGAATAAATTTTATTTTAATTTTTAAAAATGATAGGACTTCAAAATAACAAATAATAAGTATAATTTAAAATAACATACTTGAATTGATTTTTTTATTTCTTTTGAATTTGTTGAGTTCAAAATGACTCAAAAAAAAAAAATAAATAAAGATTTATTATGATAATTTTATTCACTAATTTTTTTGAAGCTTAAGTACTAATATTTATGAATATAAAATTATTTTTAAAGTTATATTCACATAGTTCATGGATGACATATAATTTCAAGTCTTATTAAGGTTCCTATGAATTGTTAGTGAATTGCTACTACGTAAATGATTTTATTTTTAGTAAATAATGTGACAAAGTACTTAACTATGCTATTTAATATAAATCGTCACAATATATCTTTACTGAATTCGGTGACAATGATATGCAATTTCAATGCATGTCTAAAACTAATATAAAAATATAATTTACAAGCTACACACGGTTTAAAGTAGGTCACTAAAACTGAATGTAAAAACAATGTTTAAATTGGTGTTAATAAACAAGAAAATCTACTACAGTTTTAATTCACGTGTAATTGGATGAAGGTAGGATTTTTATTTTGGTCACGAAACGTGTCGAAATCAAAAATAAAAGATTTTCCTAAGGAAATAAATTATACCCGTAGTTTAATATGCGAGTAGTATCATTGTATATAACAACTATGAACCCTTAAAATTTGATGATTTTTCCTAATTTTAACCCTGTAGTGCCGCCCTATTTGACCTCCATTCATCAATGCCCAATAGAGCCGCATTACAACATTAATTTGCTATTTCATATACACATAACATAAATATCAATCGAACTAGTATCTATATGTAGTTGTTCATTGTAATATTTGAATAATTTGAGGGTGTCGTAAATCCATATCTAACTATAGCTTAAAGGTGAAATGTTTATTCAACAAACTCACAAAAGAGACACTAGTGCGTATATTTTAGTCACGATCACATAAAATTATGTACCGCGATTAGCTAAATGTAGAATGCGCAACCTATAGATGTTAAGTTCTGCACCCACCACATTATCAATGCATAACAGTTACTATTTTAAAACTGCATTTATCGAGATTTTAACCCTTAAATGCATAGTGTGACTCAGGAGTCACAACCACTTTAAGCATTTTATTTTCATATACTAATAAATTATATGGTTGTTAATATGTTAGTAAGCAAAGTTGTCAATATGTTAGAACACATTTTCTTTAATAATGGATAAAATTTACTCTCACACATAATATAATATTCAATGTAACTAAATTTTTTTTTATATATACACGAAACACAATATTCACACACATATAACTACACAAATAGCTTATTTTCAAACAAAAAATAGATTACATATCGGAACAAGCTTCGTTAGCAGAACTGGACAGATATAGGTCAAATTATACGTTCGCTGTAGAAGTCACATAACGGATTTTGGTTGTGACTTATAAGTCACACCATGCATTCACCCCATGTGTAAATTGATGTAAATTCTGAAGCATTCAACAAAACTCTTTGAAAAAAAGGAAATTTAATATTGCATAGGGAGCAAATCGAATATTTAGGAGAGAAATAGTTAGATTCTGAAATAGAATTGATGTTGTCAACTCCATATAAATGCTTTGCATTTTCTCGAAGGATATTGACGATAATACTGTCGAACAAGCAATGCTTTATGCTGCCCAAAGCGATAACAATACCTTAAAATTTGATTGTTTTGAGCTACGTCGATTTACTGGTATTATTTATTTGATGGCTGTGTGTATCCTTCCGTGTGCTAGAGATTACTGGGGACAACTTGGACTAAAAATCATAGCAGATGTTATGACGTGCAATGATTTGAAACTTTCAAAATAGTAGTGCAATAAAGTTTTATTGCACTACTATTTTGAAAGAAAAAGGCTATTAAATATCAGTGATAAAGAACGCTAATTAAACATCAGTGATAAAGAACACTCTAGACAACCAAAAAAGTTGGAAGATGAAGAATTGGAGACATTACTTAGTGAAGACTCTTGTCAAACACAAGATGAACTTGCAACAACATTAGGTGTGACACAAGAAGCAGTAAGCCAGCATTTCAAAGCATTTGGTTTTGGTGAAACCAAGAGACATCGAAAGAAGATTTTGCGTATCCGAAATGTTGCTTGCTCACCAAATATGTAAGTAATGCTTTGTGTTTGGTGAGACCAAAAAGGTATCATCCATCATGAGCCAAAACCTGGTCAAACTATTAATGGTGCGATGATTGATAATGAAGGTAAAAATAAAACGACAAATTATTTTTTGATTGCATTTGATTCACTTTTCAACAAAATATTAATACACTTTTAACAACAATACCACACTCCTTTCTTTTCCCATCGGAATATTAGTATTCGTTAAAATATGCAGAATATACTTTTGTTGTGTCAATGAAATGCTGTTTTCTTCTTGAATTTTCGAAATTTTCCATTGTTGACAAAAATATGATGAATACAACATAAACAAATGACACATATAACACATTCAAATTATGTATATTTCATTAAGTTGCTAAAACGCATTTATGAGTGGTGCCAACTAACGTAAAAAACCATTTTAAATTGTGCTCAATATAAATGAAATTTATCGACTGGAAATTATAGCATCATTCATATTTATCCAGTTAAACATTTGAATACATATTTCACAAGATTTTTGCACAAATCCCAAGCTATTTATTTGTTGTTGAATTGTTTTTTGAACCAGTTGGCAAACATCACTTTTTTAGCTGCGATCATTCAACATTAACATCAATTTTAACTTCGTCATTACTTACATATACCGTGATCGTGTTACCGGTGATTCCCCATAGAGGTAAAGAAGGGTGGAATATTCTCGATGATAGTCGACCACTCAATTTGTCACCCATATACTGCGACCGTTTTCCTGTTTGTACCATTTAGAACTAAATAACAGTTCAGTGTCCTAATATGTTAGTAAGTCACCATATTTTATCACATATCAATTCAAAACAGACAAATATTCTGTTTACCTAACATAGGAAAAGACAAGCATTTAATATAATAACCATAATTTCGCTATGATGATTGTGTGCTGTGTTCTGCTAATGTAATTTTAATTATAATTTTCTCATGTATTTAATTTCAGCTTAGAATTTTACAATATCTTAAAGTTTAGCGATGATCTCATAATAGTCATACGGTACTTTAGCCGACAATAGTTTGGACGACAACAAACACTCTTTCACCGGCATGAAATATGTCCGACACGAAATATAACCAACAGGTAATATGACCGACAGGTAATATGGACGACAGGTAATTTGGAAGTAAAACAATATGGAAGATAGTGTTGCGTCCCTTTTTTAACTATAATTTTTCTGTCATAGTTGACTGAGAAAAACTCAGTAAAATTAATTTCATGTATAGTTCTTTTATTAAATATAGTTAATTTAGCAAAGTTACTTTATGCATTGATAAAACGTTCAGGATTAATGAACGAAAAGTGTATAATTGTAAATAAATTACATGTTTTTAGTAGTTATTAAATTTAAATAATCATATTTACATTTGAATAATCACTTTATGTATAAAATAAAATAAAATTTTGTTTATTACCAAACATATATTACAATATTTGTTTACATTTGACAGTAAAACGCAGCTTACCCTACCACCGGAGAGGGTTGATTGTAGTTAACTGAATTGATTAAGTGAGGAGAAAAAAGAAGATGCTTGCGACGTCACATAGAAAAATTTTCTTTCTTGAGGCTATTAAGGAACGACATTCAGTTAACTGAGTTAACTATAGTTAGCAAAAGAACGCAACACAAGTAATAGAAAAAAATTATCTAAAAAAAGATAAAATTTTCCTTTTAAAAGGAATTAGCTTCAGTTTTTATGCAAAAAATTTCTTAAAAAATATCAATATTGATAATTTCGAATGTTAGAAATCAGTATAGGAATTTTATACATAACACTCGGTTTTTAACTCGCTCTATGACTTACATAGGTTTACATACACGGCATGATAACCGTCTACTCGCCATAAATTTTATGTCGATGGTTTTGTGTAGTGAGATATATGGCGAGTTATGTTTAAAAGTTGTTAATATAAGAGATAAAAAAAATATGTTAATTGCAACAAATATAAGTAAACACATATTTAAATTCAATTTATATCAAGAAACACAGTAAACATTTTATTTGAATACAAATAAAATTAAAATATTTCTATGAATTATATTTTAATCGTTCATATAAATAAAATAATATTTACAATTTAGTCTTTAAAATTTATTCCATATTTTGTATGCGCATCAAGACGCAAAAAATAGAATATTTAACGAAGCCCCGAAAAAACGCTCTTCAAAATAATGGAGAGCCAATATAACCAGTGAAATATTTTAATATACAACATGAAATGATACCCAGAAGAAGTTGAATTGTAATAGTTCTCATAACTTAAATAAGTGGAAAAGGGTATTTTTGTTATTCAAAGAAAGGGTTAATAAGTTATTATACCAAATAAACAATATATTTAATAGTGTTCGAATTAATTAAGCCAAAAACAATCAAAATAAGACAGCATTGGATGATGACCGGCGGAGGGATCCGTCATCAAATACACTCACATAAGATGACAAAAAAAATAGTAAATATTGTTGGAGTGACTGGATGTTAGATGTTACCAAAATTGGACTAAATTTATGGGTAAGTATTTTATTAAAGAATAATTTCTAACGTGAGAATTATGTAGCTTGGGTGAATAGTGATTGTGTATTAAATAAAACGAATTATTATTTTGCATTATAAATGATGTAGAAGAACCCTACAACAAAAATTATTATTATTTTATCGTATAAATTTATTATTATTAAGCAGTTCGAAGTCAAGAGTTTTATTTTTCGTCCGGATTACGTTTACTATGGTATGTGGTTGATGCACATTTAGATGATTATCCATACACACTATTTGCAAAGTTGCATTAAGTGTTGCAGAAATTCTGTCACGTCATTAGAATTATCTATAGGACAATATAGTTTCATATCATCAGTATACAGTAAACATATTTACATTTATTAAACACATTACCGATGTTAATAAACAGATTAAACATCACGTACACTAAAACGTAACGCAAACGAAAACGGATCCGATTTCGTTTCAGTTTCAGTTTGTGGCGAAGTGGCTTCTATGTATTTTTTTACGGACCGCAAACACAACATAATCCAACAATCTGACATTTATATTTGATTAATTCAATAAAATAAATTAATACTTCAATTAAATATAATATTAATTAGACAATTAATAGATAAAATAATTATAATATTATAATTATAATAATAATTCTATTATTATTAATATTTTATATTTATTTATTGTTATTTCAATTTTTCCAATAATTTTACAGACAGAAATAAGGAATTCAAAAACCACATTTGTCTTACAATGTTATTTGATTCAAGTACACAAAATACACGATCTGTTTTATAATTGTTTTAATATAAAAATACTAAATACAAATATTTGATATTTCTTGGTGCAAAAGAAGAATATTCACCTGAATTTCAAATATCAAATACAATTTTGACATCCGCAAACGTAAACTGAAACAGAAAAATAGAACCACATCATTAAAATTTTTCGTTTTGCGTTTCAGTTTCGGGTTGATAGAAGCCGGTGCCATAAAAATGTGCATACTCTTTTTACATAACCGTTTTCGTTTCAGTTTACGTAATATAGAAGCCATAATATGAGCGTATTTATATAAAAAACCTTTTATATTTGTAATTATATGTAGAATTCAATTTATAGAAATAAAACTATTGTGTGCAGAAAAAAGCAATATTTGGTTTATATTGCAACCGTATATTCATTACTTGAAGTTTGAGCTTCATTAATATAAATCAAAACATTTTTATGTGAGTAGTGACTATATACGTTCGTTAGGGATGTTCTCAATTAGAAATTCTTGTGCAAATGCCTCGTTAAGCACTTAGTGGTAGATACACCAATAACTACAAAAATTGAATTTAAAAAGTTTTGTTCGCATAATCACTTTGCTTTCTAAAAAATACCTGTTCTATTTTTCATAGAGTTCATTTGAAAAAATGAATCAACTCATTTGTATTTTCTTTTGAGCATTTTCCACATCACCCAACGGGTTATTTCATAGATGCAGTTTTTGTTACATGCGGTCTCTCAGTGGTGTAGTTTATTCAACCAATTGTTATTATTTATGCATATAAATAATAGTTAAAAAAGTAATTTTTGCCTTTATGTCTTTAAAATATTAATAATAGTAAAAAAGTGTATTTAAAAATAATACAAGGGATATTTTTGTTTGTATATGAAAATACTTAAGTTCCTGAAATACTAAAATATAAATAAGTGTAAGTTTTCTTATTTTCTTTGCAATAGTATTGATTGACATATAACAATTCGTAATTTGATACAATTTCGGTGCAAATCAATACGGGAAATTTTTGTTCATTGTTGTAAAATTTCAAAATATTTCGTTTAATATTTTCATTTTTTTTTTTTGATGAAATAAATAATCAAAAACCATAATTAAATACATTTATTAAAAATTTTAATTTAAAAGAATTTATTATATTTACATGATTTACATGATCACTTTAAACAACGTAAATTTAAACGTTCCCGCCAATCTATCAAAGGTATTTATTTTCGCAACTATGGGATTATTTTTACACCGCAACAACCAATCAAATTAAATTAAAATACGAATTCAGTTCGAAATATTTTTTAATTTTTAAATTAATTAAATAATTACATATTTTTTATTTATAGTTTGGTGGAAAAAAATAATAACATAAGCTTTTTAATTAACATATTCCATATAACATATATAACTTGTTTTTTTATTAGTGCCCCATTAACAGAAATGTATTTTTTATTAACATATAGTTACAACTCAAAAATCGATTACGTCCAACTAAATTTCATCATCCAGTCACGAATTTAAATACCCTTCTGTCGCAGTTTTTCTCATTTATTGCAGTATCATTATGATCAACATAAATTTCCAGAATTTTCTTTTTCATTGATAATTACTGCTCGTATTGCTTTATCTCCTAATTCCGTTATCCTTTGATTAATCATAATATTGTGCGAAACACAACAGACGTTTATTATATGACCAACTAAAGATGACTTACAATACAAACTTCTGTCGCCCAATAAACATCTTACAAATAAACCAGTTCTTTTATAATTGGTAAAAACTCATACCATAAACCATATAATACCCAAAATCATTGAATTTTTAGTAATCCTATATACATCTTTCTACGGATCTTCTTACTTTTGTATGTTTATGATTAAAAGCATTTTGCGATAGAATATTTAATTGCAAAATGGAACTATTCAGCCAAGGTTAAAAAGCAAATCCGGAATCACCTACACATTTACCAAATTAACCAATTAACATTATTTCTGTTTTTTATGTACTTCTGTTTCAAATAATGCAATAAGTGTTACAAATATATCTATCATTTAATGAACCTGGCAATAACGATCGTTTACATTCAAAATTCTAAGGTCATAATGGCACAAGTTATAAAAGTTATTAAGTTTTAAAATAATACTTTACTTTCTGCAACGGAGTTGTCGATGGGAGGTTACTCTAAGTACTAGTTAAAGAGCTTGCGACCGTAACAAAATTTGTCAAAAATATGTGCACTCAAGAAAAGTACTTTCAAAGTACTTATTCTTACCAACTGATTTTAATTTTGGTTCACAAGCAAAGTTTTATGATTTTTACATTACAATTTTTTCGATTTGAAGATTTTAAGCTTAATTTTTGCTTATGTTCATATTATTCTTGCAAAAAAGAACAAAAAACTCTAAGAAACAATTTAAAATTTTTATGCGTTCCAAATATTATTATTCTCTCCCGCTGTCAATAATTTTATTGGTAACTTTTGAATTAAAGACTTGTCACAATTTCTTTAAAAAATTTAGTTAAATTTGTGTACGAAAATTTGTGATTCTAATTATACATGGAAAAACAAAGCACGTAACAATTCTTGTGACTACGCTACTTAATATACGTATTTTTCATTTTGAATATTCTTTGCTGTGATTTGTACATCAATAATAAAGTTTTAGTGATGCAAACAAATATACTAATAAAACTACTAAATTTAGCCTCTTAGTCGTGATTCATGAACTGTAGTATATCTTCGTCAGATGCGGATGTTTTATACACACATTTTTTCATCAGACAACGCAGTATAAGAGATATGCATTTGAATATTTTAACATGCAATTCCATAATATGCACTATACTTTGATTATTATATATTAGCTAATGAACTTTGTTCCTAGCGGGTGTCCCACGCCACAAATCTTGCTTTTGATTATTACTTACAATTTGAGTATTTATGGAGTAAAATCATTTTCTATTTACGTATGAACTCACTTGTTTAGTTTTTATTATTATTTTATTCAAAATCCAATTATTATTATTAATATTTAATTTTATCAACACACTTTTCTGCCACTTGAAAAATGATATTAAATGACATATAGAGGCAGTTTGCTCATTTCTTATTTTTCAGTTACGTCTATTCGCATAAAATCGCTACCAGATTGTCATATTGTCTGTCGGTGTCAGATTACCTTGTCGGCCAATTTACCTAGACCCACTAAAGTATGTTGTCTCAAGTATAAATTATGACCGTTCATGTAACACCAAGAAATAAACATCTCACAAAAAAAAAAATACACAGAAGTGCTTATAATTGAAAAAAAAGTTGATTTAAGCATGTCCGTACGTCCGTCCGTCACGATTGCGTCGAGATATCGCTATGAAATTGTGCACGTATCTCTTTTATCTGATTTCTGAGCCTAAGTTCGAAGATGAGGAAAATTTGTGTACTCCTTCAAGTACCTCCTATACAAACTTTTTACTCTTTTTAGGCCTTGGGAGCAAACTTTTTAGTCTTTTTTTTACTTTTACCTCCAATGTATATTGCGCACGATAATTTGAGATTGCATTGACATATCGCCATGAAATTATGCATCTGTCACTTTTTTCTGATTTCTGAGCCTTATTTCGAAGATGAGGAAAATTGGAGTACTCCTTCAAGTGCCTCCCATACAAAATTTTTACTCTTTTTAGGTCCTGGGAACAAACTTTTTACTCCTTTTTT
>JANSTX010023738.1:0-13997 GCA_027564355.1 Penthetria funebris | reverse complement strand
AGTTCACATTTGTACGGTAATTGATGATGTTTATAATTGTTTTGCTTATCATTTACGGTACTGATGAGAACTACGAGAATAATCCTGAAAGTTTTTTTTTTTTAACAAAATACTTTATTATTTATACACTTTTGCATTCGCTGTTCCCCAATTACATGAGATTTTTATGATCTTTAGCACGGTCAGTATTTTTTAATGCCTGAAGCTGGCATTAAAAAATGCTGATCACGCTATCCTTTATAAACGGGAACTGATATAAATCAGTGAATGACATGTACAGACTATAAAGGCTATTGAGCATCAGTCTTTTGTAATTTCGAATAGTCAATTGTTTGAATAGCTGTAGCATTTTCATGATGATCGATGATGCCACGCTTAATTGTTTTCTCTTTGGCTTCGGGTAAATGAGCACTTGTATACCAATCAGAAATTAGTTCTTCCATAGTGGCACTGTACGCTACATGACTCGATTTACTAATGAAAAAAATATTAATTTTTTCCGGAAACGATGAAAATAAACTGTTATTTGTTTCGGTTAATTTTGAAATATTGTAACTGTACTATGATTTTTTTTAGTATTTCTTTGTTCCAATTGTCATGAAATTTATTTTGAGTTTCTGTCAAATTATGCGATGTCCATCCAGCACACAGTTTTTTCACAGCTAAATGGTCTTACAAGGTTCTTTGTACTTGATTATTGCATGTTTACAATATTGAAATTCTTAAAATTAGTTTATCGCAAAAGGTCTGAATTTTTCGATTTTAACATTTTGAAAAACTAAATTGTGGTGTTTGATTCGAAGAGTTGTGCGTTGTTTGCAATATTACCGCGACTGGTCGCCTCAGTACATTGCCGATTCAATGCCACTTTCTTTGAAACGTATCGCCAAGTCGTTTGCGTGAATCACTGCTTCATCGCGAAATTTATCAACAGTTATGCGTCTACGTTATCTGTTTATGTCTGTCATGTTTTTTGCGAGAAAACATAATGCTTTCTCCAGAGGATACAGTTATTTTTATGTTTACTTTCCATCAAACCTCGCGAGTGTACATAACTTCATTTCTTGAACTGCCTGCGCCAATTCGGTCGTTTGAAGCATTGTTTCCTGCGTTCCAGGTTCCAGGTTCCATATCATAACCGTTTACGCATGCGTCAACGTGTTCACATTCGATTTAATATAGGTGCGACATGCCAGCTGCCTTGGTTGATGGAGTAGTATGTTATTTTCTATAATTGGTCGTACAACAGCAGCCCTTTACTTTTGCAGTTTAGTAATGTTTAAATTGATGTTAGTATTAAAATACGTTTCTGGTAACTACCCCCCACGCGAAGATATTACAATCATTTGGTCAGGAATTTATTTTACCTTTGAAGTTGATCATAACCCAAACTACCTAACCTAAATCAGACTACCCCAATGATTATTCGTATTTTAATTACAATTTTGTACAAGAAACAATAATTGAAATGACATACTCGTTTATTACATTGAATTAAAGAATTTGTGAAATATAATTTCAGCCTTTTCAAGAGAATTGTAAATAATGAAATTTCATTGGATGAAAAATTGTTTAAAAATGTATTATTCAGACGCATTTGTATAAGAAAAATGGAACAATTTTGCATTGAAAAGGGTGCGATATTTGTTTGCTAAAAATTCAATTTAAAAAGCAAAAAAAAAAAAAAAATTGTATGAATTTATGTATATTTGAATAGATTTCTATAGATTGTTAAGAATATTCTATCGCTTATGCTATTTGCGGATGAATATTTGAAAATTGGTTTTCTTATCTCATTTTTCAGCTGAAATGAATGAGATTCAAATGAATTTGCAGTACCGCGTATATAACACAATCATTATTATATCACATTTTTACACTTGGAAGTACATAAAATCTTTAGCTTTTATATATCAAATCCAAGGCATTCAATGTCTCCGCCACTAAGTTATAGAAATCTTTTTGTACAAAAAGAAAACTGTCTATAGATAACCAAAAAAGCGCCTGTATAGACAAAGTTCTACACTCACCCACTTATATAGGCCTGGTATAATAAACCATAAAACCTCATATTCAAATTTTATATTCTGAAAAGTATTTCAATACATACTTTATGTGTTCCATGCTCGTTTTGTTATTATAACATTAAATGGATGCGTTGCTTTATAGAAAGTACTACTTACTTGTATGTACTCGTATAGATAGATAGATATATGATGGCGTAAATTCGAGAAGATGTTCCAATTTATGTGTACGACCTCATAAAACATTCATTTACCATATAAATAACTCCTGAGGGTAATAATACAGCAGTGTATGTTGTTTTTCTTGTACAAATTTTTCATTTTCCTTTTGTTAAACCTTTAGGTGGGTTCTTCGTTTTCGATTGTCGATTTTTTTTGCTGTTCCATGATACAAAATAAAAAAATAACAAAATTAATAACGCAACATTTTATTACATAATCGAAATATACTAAACTCTACGACGAGCCTACATTTATTTGAAAACATATAATGCACGAGTACATACAAATTATATGTTTCCATATCTGTTTGAATGGAGAAGAGAGTTATCCAACCGACAGGAAATGGAAAAATCAATATTTGTCAGGCTCTATAAAAAAAAAAATCCTGTAGTATGTACTTGTATTTGGTAATTAAAATGTTTTGAATTTACATATATTAAGGAAAATGAAAAATTGTTGTACATTCGAAAACGATCCGTACATTATCCGACAAATAAAATGTACCCCATCAAAACTAGATGGGCGCCATCAGCCAAACCATCACAATTATTCACTATATGCGCACCTAGATTTCATCTTAACTATTTTCAATATCTATAAATGCATCGATTTTGGCTGATGAGTGAGTCTGATGATTGAGTCTGGGTTGTCATTCAACTGTAAGTGTCACTTAAAGATTTCGATGTAATAATCTAAGGAACTTATTCTATGGTAATATCAAACAGTCATCCTGTCGATTTTCCCGACGACTGACACAAAGCATATTTTATTATTGTAATTTTGTGCTTCTTTTGTCCTATTCAGTATTCAACAATCGTTTTGACTATTTAATAGATTATCGCGTAGAAAAGTTCAACCTATCTGATTTGACGTTTTTTTTCATCAATTTACTTCTGTCACTTATGTCACACACACATTAATCGTATATCTGCTTATCAGGTTTATATATGAACTTGACAGCTAATTTCGATTAAGCATTCCTAATTGAGAATATTTAAACGCAATTGATTTATATTTACTGCTCATTTAAATTTATGTACGTTCTAAAACTCGAGGACTTTGGCAGTATATTACCATAAAAATTTATTAAGTGATTTGGTGCGACTTTTTTATGATTTAGCAAACACAATTTTGCGTGCACCCAATTTAAAATTAAATTTAAATAATTATTAAGGGAACAAATAATATTTTTAAGTAATTGTCCCAGGTGAAATTTATTTGAAAATCGACAAAATTCGCATTTAATGTTTGCGACTTGGATATAACGCCACCATAAAAATTTTGCACTAAAATTTCTCAAATCACACGTAAGAGGACAGTTTTGAAAAAAAATCGAACGCGACTTCACAAAGCCTCTATTGACTATTTTTAAGAGGCATTCAAGAATTTGATAGAGTAGCCCTTTAGGATCATACAACTGCTAATACGACTTTTTTGCATTTTAATCACTGATAAAGAATCATGTAAGTGGTTTCGGTAATTTTGCCATTGGAGATCAGACATTAGTTACTACCATTTTTTTCTAGTTTCGGTTTGTTATCAATTTCTTCAATTTCGCTATACATGAGCACACACTCACTCGTATGTCTCTTTCAATTTCTAATGATTTGCACAATTGTTTCTCGAGATTATTTAAATTGGCTGAAATCTTTCCCATATTTTTCCTTCCTTTTTACCAATCTACCAAGGACTATATATATAATAAAATCAACTTAACTTTATTTAATTTAATATTAAATCCCTAAACGTAAAGCCGACTAAAGAAATCCTTATAGTATTTTGACTAAAAAGTAAATATTCGCAAAATAACAAAAACTAATGCATATAATAAACATAAATAGATTATTTTTAATAAGTTTAAAGGAAAATGACTTTAAATTTCATAGGGACGATATGATGATGATGTGGGAAGCGAAACGGTATAGACTTTCTGATGTCTATATTATACCCTGTTACTTGTCTGTGTATGGTGATTTCTTCAATACGGTACAGTGGCTGTGTAATTTCTAACGTACTTTAACATGGAAGATGACTTGGTCTATATAAATAGTACTCTTATATACGATGCCTCCGTTCTCCATCATATTCATACCATTTATTTAATCTCAAAGAAAACATCTTTTTTTTATTTTTGCTTGTATCGTATAAATACCTACCTATACATCCCTAAATAAGGAAATGTTCCTTTATTTTTTCATACATAATCATGTTTATGCTTTCATGGGCACTTAACATAACTTTCATGTTTATAAATTTACTTTTTAATATTCATTTGATTTTTGTCTGTTCCTTTTTAATTTGTCGTTGTAAGCATTTCATTTGACGTACTAGCAATATTTGAGCGGAATTAAAACCTGGATTTATACAAACGATATTTGGTTTTCGGAAACATACAGGTTTTTACATTTGTTAGAATCATGCTTGAACCTACGAGGATTGCGTATATTATACAAATTTGCAATGGGTGTACGCAGTATGGATGGATCACATGCACCAAAATAGTTAGTTCTTCACGTATGTACTGGCGATGTTGGCATATTTAAACCCGAATATAAACGTCAAAGATAAAAAATTACTACATTAAAACCTTTTGGAATATGCAATCGATTGATGCGATTTTGGATGATTTTTCCAATCAAACCAATTTTCTTGTATAACATATTCCAGTCGGACGCAATTAATGAAGATTGATTGAATGCAGCTTGTTTTTAAAAATATTTGTCCACAAAATTTAATGATACAATTTTCTGTCATTTTATTCATTAATATAATTAGAGTACTGTATTATATTGTCTATAAATTTCGAATCAATTACGTCGTCCTTCATTCAAATTCTGAACATTCTATTTGTTTCCCCATTGGATAAAAGATTTTACATCAGTTTCTGAATTAAACCAATGGTCCAAATCAAATTCCATTTCTTTACTGCAATATTTATTGTAAGATTTGTTACAATTTGAATGTAAAAAACGATAGAAAGAATAGAAGTGTACTTTCATTTTTGACGCACAATATGTCTATTAATTCTGGATTTCTTATGCATATTGATCCCTTCTGATGTGAAAATTACATTAAATTGGTATTGAGTTTAATGATGAATAAAGCACTAATTAAAATCTACAAATAAATTATAATTGATTTATTTATGAAATTGCCATTAATCACTATTTGATGGTCCTTCCCGCAAGTCTATAATGATTAATATTTTAAAAATCAAATGCTGTTCGTGTTTTAAATTTTAATTAACAATTAATTTATTGGTGAACTGAAAATTTTAAATAATAATACGGACAGTGAGGAGGACCACCATGATATTAAAATAGCACTCGTATCATTAATCGAACAAAAAATCATGATTTATTATTCAAAGAATTTTTAATGCTAATTTTATATAATTACATAATTTTTATGTTATTTAAATACTAATGGATGTTGATTTGTATTTATTATATAAATTATTATAATTTACATTGATTACATGACCGCATGATTTGACGCAAATTATTATCTAATCACTGTTTTAAGTCATGGGGGATAGGAACTTTTGATTTCGCTGTAGCACGGCGAAAATAGAAGCTTTTGATTGCGCTGTAGTATATTTACGTATAATGTGAAAGTGGTCTATTATTTATCATTCTGTGTCCGACTTTCTATTTGACATTTTACATAGTATGACAATGTTCATGGGTACAACAATTCTATTGGTCGGCCACATTCACCTAAAGTAAGTTCTATTCTAATTTTTTTGTCTTTCTTGCAATACTGACGTGTTTGTACAATTTGCACAATTTTATTTTTTATACATTTGCCTACTGAAAGAATGATGTATTTCAGGTCCATTTTGTTTCGTCGCCATTTTTGTTTCGCTGCCATTTTTGTTTCGCCGCAATTTTTGTTTGGATGCCATTTTTTCAGTTGACATTTGAGTCGTAGAGACTAATAGACAATATTTTATTATAGACACAAGAACTATACAGGAAAATGGTCATATACGGCGGTATGATTAAAGTGCTCTGGTTTACAGAATGATGCCATCTCACACACAGCTCATACTATGATTCAAATTATTAATGAAGTTATTTTTGACGTCCAAAATGGCAAAATCATTAAATTGTGTTTTGTGAATTATTGTGTATTCATATTGGAATGTGGAATTAAATATTATAACATTAGAGATATAAATGATGGAATTTGTCATGAAAATTGGACGCAAATTTTAAGAGTATTAAATCCTACAGCAGCCAAACCGCATTCCAGTATTTTTCACAGTATTGGAATTTATTCTTTGTCTCAGCTCTACATACTCTAAAGAATTCTAAATTATGACGGAGTGAAAAAGTAGAATTTCAATAAGTTTCAGATAACTTCGAATCCTTATTTTACTGATAAAATTTTTTATGTGTTATGTCCAATATATTTCTAGATAACTTTTCCATATGACAAGTATATAATAGAAGAGAATATAAAGTCAAATATTTGTAATGTCAAAAGTATGTATATGGCATTTTGGAAATCTTTGTCTCGTTTAACGTTTCTGTTTACCCACTTCAAGATTGTTAACCTCGATTCTAGAATATATTTTAACATAACTGACAGTTTAATATCTTTCTTTATCAATATCATCTTCTTCTATATATGGTAAATTGTGTCCCAAAAATATTATATAGTAATATGAACCCTACCTACCTATAAATATATATATATATATATATATATAGTGTAGTAGATGGGAGGGGGTGATAACATATACCTTCCCTAGTTGTTTTTTTTTTTTTTGCTTCCTATTCTGATGGGTATACAATTCAATTCACTCGTTTTTCTCCATTCCAAATGACAATGAAAAACAACCCTATACCCAGAGACCATCAGAGAGCGTACTGTTCGAATATAACTTTCTATCCATAGATGTAAATATACTCAGATAGATAAAGGATTAACTATACATGACTACAGATGTGCATATGTACATATAGCAAAAGTGTTTAGTAACATTGAACCTGTCAAATGCACCAACTGCACAAAATCGTCGATTTAATTTATAACAAATTTACTAAATTTATGAACAACCATGCTGTTTCCATAGCATTTCTGCATACAAATTGCATTATTTACCGATTTATTTTTGTATATAATCATAGTGCATATAATATGCATACATTGCAGTCATTAAAGGTTTTAGTATATATTTTTAGATTAGATTATTATATGTCTGTGTGTGTTAGTGACTCAAAAGTTTTTCCATTCGAAACATTAAAGCTCTGGGATGGTTTTCCATAAAATAGATGAAGGATTTTAAATGAAAATGTATATAATGGAATAATAAAGTTGTTCTTTGTTTTCTGGTGTGAATGTACCATCACATCATCATCATCTATACGAGTATGTTAACTATACTTAGAGATAAACATCTTTTTAAAGTTTGATAAAAGTCCATCTTTGAATCTTTTACCAAGTATATTTGAATTTGTATGCACTTTCAATAGACAAGTTGCACCATTTCATTAAGATAAGAGATGTATACAACAACTGGGTTTGTATCCGATGTCAATTTCAAATATTTAATGTATTTTTTAAAAAAACACATACTATAGTCTTCAATTTAATTATTTTAAGTAACCGACCGTGACTCCACGTGTGGGCATAAGGCGTTAACGAACAACCGATATTGCTCACGACTGACCAATATTTTCAGTTTAATCTATCACCTACTATACTGGTACTATACTCCTTAATAACAATTCATTGGTTTTGTACGACCGTGACTTCTGTTACCCTGAGATTCCAGTCAAGTACGTATTTTGCAATATTTACAGACCGGTCACCTCAGTGTATGGTCGTTCCAGTTCCATTTTCTTTGGTTGACCATTCTGTTCAACGCCTTCAGATCTGCCAGTCTCCACAAATTCTCAATTGATATTGTATTTGACCAGTAAAATTAAATTATTAACCCTTCTTTCCATAATGTCGAAATATCATCAGACAACCACGCTTCACTAATAATTGTGGCAGTGTCATCCAAGTTCACCTTAAATATTTCGGGTGATATGTTATCGGCATCGTTTGCCTTACTACTTTTTAGGTGTTTTAATGCGAATACCACGACCGAATCGTGTTGTAGCTGGTCTTCGGACAACCGGACTCTGAACATCCTGATCTTCTGACCCATTCAGTAGCTCTGTCCATCTTTTCATTTACTCTAGATTAAATTTTATGTTCAGTTCTAAACCACTGTCCACTTAGTTTGTCTGCAAGATAGTAAGGTTTTTCCAGTCTCTTTGTCCAATTGACCAGATTGTATCTGCAGATTATACTGATCCATCGCATTGCTATTATTAGTCACACTTTTGTGATGCTTCGCCACCTCATTATTATATTCCAAATATCATCACTAATTCATTTTTTCCTTTCATCACCGATTTGTATTAATGCGTCTGCGACTGTGTTCCGCAGTCTCGTCGAATGCCATTAGGTACTAAGCGATTTGCCACGTCTTACTCTCTTCACTCAAAGTTTAGCAATATTTATGTGTCGAGCCGTTCTAGGTTGTATAATAAGTTTTAATTTCATCATAATCAAATAATTTTCAGTAAAAATATCTGTGCACACAAATTTATGATTACTGCACATTCCTGTAAAAAATGTCTCTATTATTGTTTATATCACCCACTCTGTGTGTACCCATTATCATCAGCGTAATGAATGAATATGATAATATTTGATATCTTAAGAATATGCCATGTGAAAGTTGAGTATAAAAGGTTTCTTGTTATCAGACATTTCTTTCTTTGTAGATGCGTGAATCTGAACTACTCTTGAATCTTGTTGTGATTATTTGATCTGATATTGGCTTCCAGTCGAGAATACTACGCTTTTTACAGATACACTTAACAATAAACCGACTCCACTATGATTCGGTTTTCCGGAAAATAAAAGGGTTTCTCTAGAGGATATAGTCCTTTCTCCGTTTTTTTTTTTTTTTACATAAAATCTCGCTCTACCCAACGAATATCGAGTTTGTAACAAGTTCTAAACGTTGGCATCGTGTTCCTATCCAATTTGAGACCATTATGAACACAACGAAGAACAAAAATATTATTTATTTATAATAAAATTAATTTTTTGTTTTTTAATTTTTTGCAGAAATGACACACCATAACGCATTCGATTTAATGTTGAAATGTCTGATGATAGTTCGACAAAACGTTTATCACAAATATTCGGTTCACTATCATGTTTAAGTGATTTACAAAATATTGAAAAATCTCAAAAAAAATCATCAGATTATAATAATTATGAGAATTTTCAATCATCTGCTACATCATCGTCAACATCATCAGCATCATCGTCATCATCACCACGTCAATATGTGCCAGTATCAACAACAACATCTCCAGCTATACCACATCCATCAAAACCATCATCAAATTCATTTCTTTCATCGTCCACGAATCAAAATATAAAACATGGTAGTGGTACAGTTGGTGGTAATCTTCGTGACAATAAACAATTACTGTCAGCATCAACATCAACAACAATATCATTAATACCAACACCGGTTTCATCGTCGTTGGCATCGTTGACGGCGTCGTCGTCATCGTCATTGTCGTCGTCGGTACAGTCATCCGCTCGTATTGTAATTGGTTCGCGTTCAACACCAAATAGTCCAAGATTAATGCCAAAACGATCACGAATACCACCAGTAATACCACAACGACCGTGTGCCGCAGCACTTATTGCAAATCCAGCACTTCATGCATTGGATAATGAAGTACCATGGCCACATTTTTCATCGTTAACCGATCATCTTGATGTGCATCAAGTTAATAATTATAATCAAGGTCTTCCAGAAATTAATTGGCAAGAACGCTGTTTGGAATTACAATTGGAATTGCATCGTTCAAAGAGTCAGGCAGGACGTATTCGGGATATGTTACGTGATAAGGTGAGTTTGATTTAGTGTTTTTTTATTGTTTTGTTTTAAAATTATATAATTAAATGGAATTGAAATTTGTTTCGAACACCTATCAGTATTTTAAGATTGATTCTCTTTAGCAAATGTTAGTATCGAAAATAATTCGATATGTAATATTGTTGCGTATTCGCCCAGTCTCATACTAATTTTTTTTATTTTTATTTTTTTGCAAATACCACTCTTGGTTCCGTCTTTCGTTTTGGACGTATTTGTTAAAGACTCCAAATTGTCTTCCACATTGCCTCTGCTATTATAAATAAGTGTGATGGGTCAATGTTAAGACTTTGTAGGTGTAGATCTGCTGGTTCCTGTTCTATATGTAATTTTCCTTCTCTTTATTAAATTGTGGTGAACGTCAATCACGATTTTACACATAAACTAATTGTGGTTGAACTTCCTAATATAGTGTTGATATGTATCAGTCGAATAGACAGGAGTCGGCCATATTTTGTTTTATTTTGTAACTATCTTAATTCACAATAGTAATATATCCTTGAACGACCAAGGATCAAGTTCTTTCCATAATATATGAAATTATTTTTATAATAACAAATAAGAACTTCTATAAATTGTTCTTATGTTTGTAGAAAATCGTATCCAAACCCATAAAAAACACACAGTTTTTTTTATGTTTTGTTAACAGAGTATTGTAAAAAATTTAACTTTATACTCGTAGTGTTTATCTTTTTCTTTGAATTTCTTTTGAATAAAAAAACTTATCTAAAATTTTCCCATTTTCTTTAACATTCGAGGAAAAATGTGATCTCTTATATTTTGTTCTAGACAATAGCACAAACCCAAATTACTTTCATTTATATCTAGCGGTTTTACGTAATTTTCAGACATAAATTTTAATGGATACAACAAAAACCATAAAACTTATTAAAATTGTCTGAGGTTTTAATAAAAATCCTTGCATTTCCTTTTTTTTTTTTGTTTTTCATCTGTACGACAGAGTTTTCTACTCGTGCAGTTATTTCTCCTGAACTATGTACTTTAAAACTATGTCTGTTTTAAAGTCTGAGATGGTTTTATGTGTATATTATTTATTTTTTTTTTGCCTCAGGACTCCAATAACCTGTCCTACTGGCAGAACGAAAACCCACACAGTGACAGTGTGATGGATATGAGAATGGATTTTCATTGTAGCATAAAAAAAATTAATGAACTTTCTAATGACAATAATATGATACAAAATCCCTGAAACCATCTGGAATATGACAAAACAAAACATGAAAGCAGAAAAAGAAAAAAAATAAAATAAATGAAAACAGACAAGAAAAAGTGAACCCCAGAGATATCCATCCCATAAAAATGATTTCAAAGTGCAACGTCGTTGTACGCTATTTGTTACAGTGAATTGCATTGAAAATGCGAGGAGTTTAAAGAAAAACGAGAACGAAATGTTAAAATAAATGATAATAACCAGAGTTGATTTTTATGAGATTGTTTAAGGGTGATTGTGCAACGAATTTACAGAGAGTATCATTTATTACATAACAATTGTTAAAATTGAATGAAAAATAATCAAAAAATGTTATATAATATAGGAAAACTCATTGTTATCACAACCCATATACCTATACTCTTATGTATATATGTATACCCTTGCTGTACACATTGTGGTGGCAATGGATAATGTTAGGTTATGTAATAGAAAAACATCCCTTCCTGCATTTCACTTTGTTGGATTTCTTTTTATACACAAATTGATATAACTATTGAATTAAAATTCTTGCACCGTTGTTGCAATTTGGCACAGTGGGAACATAACACTTTAGACAAGTGATTTTAATGATGGCACGTTTAACATTTAAGGATAAAACAAAAAAAAAAAAAAAAAAGAAATAGTAAAATTTGATAACCAAAGTTATATATGTAAGAATTGAACACGTTATCCGAAATTGTGGTAAATTTATCTTAATGGTTATATGAATTGTTATTCTCGAAATTGCTTTCATGTATTCGCTTCTTCATCCTTTTTAATAATATGTTGATTTCAATAGATTTTATGAAAGAAATGCAAATAAAGTTCTCGAAAATATGACGAGAATGATATCGATGATGAGTGCCAGAATTGAAAAATGGCAATTGTTTTCGTTTCTTTCCAAATTCGAAAACAAGTAAAAAGGGCGTAAACAACCCTGAATGGAAAAAAAACTAGAATAAACATCGAGGCAACATACGGCAAGAAACTTCAAAAGATATCATCATTATCATCATCATCATGTTCTCGACCTTTCCTCCAAGCGGGTGCATACCGCCAATTTTTCACGATGTCTCTCCTTTAATGACGGTTCTTTGTCACATTGTTTATGGACGACTGAGCTTTCTAATACCCTGCTAATTCCAGTCAAATGCGTATTTTGCAATATCACAGCGAATGCTTGCTTCAGTGTATGACCGATTAAATTATGACAGCTGAAAGTCGTCATCGTGTTCCCATCCGATTCGACGCAATTATTTGACGTTTTTCGTGCAATTATGTATTTCCACAGTGTGAGATGCAAACACACAGCTGCCTAGGTTGGTGGTATTAGATTTTAATTACTAATTGGGCGCCCTTTTGTTCTTGCAATTTTAGCAATATTTAATTAAATGTTAGTATCAAACTACGAACGAATATTTGTCATAACACTGATTTTCTGTATCAGGAGAACATGATTCTCAACTGACCGTTTTATGAACGAAAATTGAAATTTCTACAGAAAACACTTGCTGTAAGTTATATTTTTGCGGTTATGCTTTCACACAACAGTATACTGTATGATAGTTTAAAATCGTATCAAGCGGCGTAAAGGTTAAGATGATTGAACATATCTGCAAGATTTTTGTCAAATAAATCGAAGGCTTTGTCATTTGTTGAAGTTTATGTTAAAGCTTTGGTTTATTCATTGAACGAAAAAATTATTTAATTTAACGACACCATCTGTTCAGAATACAAAAATTAGGATGAAATTTTCGTACAGGAAATCTTGCAGGAATAAACATACACAATTTTGTTTGTTCAATTTTTTTTTTTTTAAAACTTCTTCCAAAGTTGATTTTAAGTAAACCTAGCTCTGATGAAGTCTTAAAAATCAATTAACACCATTATCCATTGTAAATGTTTATTGATTTAAATAAAATCCATGCAACCCTCTCAAATATCAAATGTGTGTATATACATTTGAACGTCATTTATACGTCATAATAATTTGTATATTCATCAGTACACAAATAGGAATAATTTTCTATATTGCACGTTTTCTCGATTTCATTGAAATAAAATACAAATAAAACCATCACCAAGTACGATGAAACGACAGGAAAACTTCTGCAATTTTCAGTTCAGTTAGTAAATAGAAATCCCTTGAGGACATTTTCAAAATAATAATACAAAAGACATTCATTCGATGGAGAATGCTTTTGGCTTGAAGTTTTTCTTTTTTTGGGTAAATAAGTAAATAATCTCGGTTTAGTTGCTTTTAAATTTCATTAATAATTCTATTTAGTGTTTCAGTTTTAATTCAGAGAACTTTTAGTATGTAATTATTAAATCAGATTATTTATTTGTAGCCCAAATATCTGGGAAGTTTATAATATGAAAATAATGTTAGTATTTGTCTTTGGAAGTCAGAAAAAGGTGTATCTTTAAATTTGAATTGCCTGAACAGCCGCCATTTTCGAAGAAGAATGTTCTGATGATGCCTTCAGCCCAAAATTCGCACCAAACAGTGTTCACTTTTATATTCACTTTTTTTTTTTTATTCACTTTTTTTATTTTATTCAAAACGTTT
>JANSTX010023727.1:0-15494 GCA_027564355.1 Penthetria funebris | reverse complement strand
TAAGTTATTTAAGTCATCGGTTATATTACAGATAATTTATACAATAATGTTCATAATTAAACTGATAGCAAAATAAGCAATGTTTCATATGACATATTACACACAACGTAAGTTAGTCGAATATGCATAGGTCCAAGCATAAGGGCCTATTAATATTAAAGCAAAAAAACAAAAAAACAAACACTAATATTAATACTATAATTAAATGGTAATATATTTATATTCAATTTATGGTGACTAATGGAGCGATCAATTAACATCCACGTATGGGAACTCGATCACAATTTATTTCAACTTCTGACTTGATGGATATATGTCGTGTTTGTGTTATTGCGGGACGGGAATATGTCGTACCAAATGAAATATCTGACCAACAAACATTGGTAGCTATATCCTATTGACATTTTTGGCCAACAGCTTGGAAGATAGGTAAAAAATTCGATTTTTCCCATCTGGAATATAGTGGATAATGTTTGTAAAATTTGTCGTTCTATGGTTATTTAAATAGAGTCATAGGAAATTAAGTTCATATTGGTAAATTTTCATAGATAAACCTATCCTTGAGTAGACTACTATTATGGTAATTAACCAAAAAATTACACGACATCCATTAAAAATGACGATTAAATTATTTGCTCAAATTCGTACTAAAGGGATACTTTAGTTAGATTATCAAGATATGGCAGAATAGCAAAGTATATTATGCAAAATTGAACAATATGGTATTTTAACATAATATTAGAAGTATTAAAAACGTACGCAGTTCAGAAAATTATCGGATACTTTAGAAATTTACCAAAGATTGGTTGGAGATTATTACCTATCATTATCGGATAATATTAAGATAACTTGGATATTTTGCTAGGAGAAACGGCATACTTTACGCATGCAGTTCAGCATTCATAGGATACTTTGGAATATTTACCAAAGATAAAGGCACAAATATCCTAATATTATTGTCCAAAAACGATGGAGATACATTGTAGTATTTACCAACGTATTTGCGTCAATAAATTTCGTGACTATTTTAGACAATTTTGCATATTCATTGGATTACCTTTGAATTTACGAATAAATTCTTCTATGGATACATGGATACTACATATGGCAAATCCCTAGGAGCTTCCGATAGCAATGTCAATAGGGATACTGGAATATTCAGATGTCGAATCGAATAACACAATTAATAGTATATACATTAGTCATAGAATCGATGTTAAGATGATGAAAATGAAATTTCTATTAATTAACAAAAACTTTTCTTTTTGCAAAGTGATAACTGATTAAAGATTAGTAATTATTTGTAATTCAGAAAATCAATGAAAATGTGATGAAAGTTGATTTACAGAATATAATGCTAGTAGATACTATATATGTAACTTATTGCTTTTTAGTGCACGTTTAAGTATATATATTTTTGGAATCTATCAAAGTGCAATTGGATCAATATACAGAAATTACACAAAAAAGAGATGAGAATGAATAATACTGAGTAATATTGAAGGATTTAAAAAACAACTTTATTCGAAGCAGTAGAACATACTAAAGAAGAAATTTAGATAAATAAAATATCAGAATTTCAAAAAAAAATTAATTATCATAAAAAACCACTTACCTTATACGATAAACTTTGGATACATTTAAATGAACATTGAGAACAATTATAAAGACTTTCTTTATTGTGTGTCATTTTATGACGCCGTAATGCACTATGATCATTCGTTGTGTACACACATTGTGTACATTTAAATTTCTTTTCAATTATATGCTGTAATGCATGTTGTTTTTCTGAAATTTTTGATGTAAACTCAAAATTACATATTTTACATTTACCATATTCATCGGGACGCACTTCATGCACATTATCAATATGTTTCTTTAAACTTTTTGTATTATAAAATGAATAATCACAATGTCCACATTTTTTTATGAATAACGTTTGATTATGAGTTTGACGATGATTTTTCAATTGTTTACTATTTTTAAATGCTTTATCACATATTTCACATTTATAATTTTTCTCATCCGAATGGATTTTCATATGGGTATTCATTAGTCTTGATAGATTTGGTGTTTTAAATGTACATTCTGTACAACTATATAATTCCATGTCAACTTCATGTTGACGCCATAAATGTGTATGTAATGTATTCCAACTTTTAAAATCATCTTGTCTACATTCCGGACATATTATTTTATTTAAATCATTTTGTACATGACATTTCTCATGAAAATTTAATATATCAACATTTTGAAAACGCATTGCACAATAACTGCATTTACATCCAACATTTTCTGATTTTACGTTGGAATTGATTTTCATTAATTTGGTTATACCTTTTGAAAAACAAAATAATAATATAAAATGTATAATATTATATACATAAATTTAATATTTAGATGAAGATAATGAAACAAGCAAAAAATATTCGTGTAGGATAATTTATTATATAATTTAGGAATTTACCTGATTTACGTGCACCCTTTGGACGTCCAACTTTTTTTTTTATTTCATTTATATGTTTACTTTTTGTTTGTAATATCACAGTACTTTCATTATTCACAACATTATCAACATTTATTATTGTCTGATTACTATCATTAATATCATCAATTTGTACAATATTATTTTCAATTAATTCATTTGTTAAATTTTCTTTCATTAAATTGCTTACTACGTAAATTCTACCTTTCATTCTATCATTTAAAATATTTTCAATATTATTATTGATATTTGCCACCGAATCAATCTCCTTAATATTACAATAGTTTATTGATTTATCAATAAATTCATTGTCAACACTATCAAATATGTATTTATTTTGAAAATCAGTTGGTATTTGATTATTTGTTGAAACAGAGACATTCTTATGAATATCTTCCACATTTATATTATTATTAGTATTAATATCATGAATATTTAAATTATTACTATTATCAATATTATAATTATTATTATTATCATTAATATTATTATTAATATTATCATTTATATTATTAGTACCATTTGTATTATTGCCACAGTTTATAATTTCTTCTGCACAAACAAAGAAAATGTCTTCATTAAATGCTCTTTCAAAATCTATTGATGGATTTATATGTTCTAAATTATGTGTTTGTAATTGCTGTAATTCTTCAACATAAATACTATTATTGGAATCACAATCGATTATTTTAGCGACATTATTCTCATTTTGAGCATTACCAATATTATTTATATTTAAATTTATTTCAATTAATTCTGGGGATAAATTGTCTTGACCTATGACTTGTTCGTTTTTTGTCTTAATATTATCGTCATTAATTGATGATGTTGTTGAATCAATTATATTTTCTATTACATCAATATTATTACTATTATTAATAATTGTATCATTACTGTGTATATTTAAATTATTATTACTATTATTATTAGTGTTAATTAAAATGTTGTGAAAATTATTAATATTATCATTATTTAAATGACTACTATCACATTGAAAATTATTTTGTAAGCATTCATTTTCAGTTGGATTCATATTTTCATTCATTAACATCGTGTGATTATTATTATTTGATTGATAATAAAATTTTTCACTTTGATAACCTTTGACAAAATCTCTTAACACTGAATCCAAACATTGATCATCATTTTCTTCAATTATTTGCTGTTCTTCTTCACATTCATTTTCATTTCGATTATCATTTTTATAATCAGGACTTACATTATAGTCGTTCTCGTTATTATTATCATTATCATTATCATTATTACTATTATTATTAATATTACTATTCAACATCTCATCTACAACATCCTCTTGAAAATTTTCAATCAAATTTTGTACCTAAAAAAAAAAAAAATAATTAACATTTAGGTATAATTAATAAAGTGCAAGTTGAATGTTGAATTTTGTATATTTTCGAAACAACAAAATCAATTTAAAAAAACGATTAAGTAGTAAGTTATCAAACAACATATATTATGTTTTCTTAATCAGCCAGGTAACGATTTGAAACTCTGTATTTGACCAGAAATTCAACACAACTGTGTCATATTATTATGTGTCATATAACAGTTGGTATCAAATCCTTTGAAAATCAATTTCAGTACGAAAACTAAGATATCACCAAAGACGAAATCGTGTATAAGAAGTTAATTCACGGATATCAGAATGTGTTAAAAAACTGTAGTAAAGAAGAGATATAATCATTACTGCAAAAAAATAAAAAAAAAAAGGAAACAAATTAAGAGTTGCATTTAATCTTACTATGTGCACAGATTTCACTTGTCCATTATCATCATCCCGACCTTTATGCGGTACGGTAAAACGTCAGAATTTAACTTAATGGCTTATCTAAACCAGTTTGAAATTCTGCTAAACATATAAACACAATGCAGCAGTCATGATAGTGATTGGAACAAAATATATTGAAAGGTACAAAGCAATTTATCATGACTGAAAAAGATAATCATCGATTACGAATTTAATAGGAAAAAAATACATTAAATTGTGTTTTATAAATTATTTAAGACAAAAAAACAAAAACTTACCTCATTAATATTCATTAAATTCAATTCATCAACTGTACGTAAATGTAATGTATTTTTTCGCACTTTTGAAGTATTTAAAACTTCAGCAGGTTCTTTTAGTATATCAATATTCTTAATAAATATTTTTTTCTGTTGATTAGTCTGAATTATTGGCGGTGTTGTTGACGGTGATGTTAAAATGTTTAACGATATCACATCATTAGTTTTATTAATATTATTATTGCTATTATTAAATTGCATAATATTTAAATTGGTATTTGTATTTATTAAATTATTTTGATAATAATTTGATTGCATTATTTGTTGCTGTTGATGATGAAGTATATGATTATCATATTGTGCAATGTTTAGAGTTTGTAATACTGCAGGTTGTGGACTTAATGAATTACTACCACTTGAATGTATAGACGACATTGGTCGCTTTAAAATATCAACATTTTTAATAAAAATTTTACATTTTTTTGATGATTCATTTGTAACATTAGCATCATTATTATTATTATTATTATTATTATTATTATTATTTTTATTATTATTATTTACTAATTGCGAAAATGAATCACATCGTAATGGCAATATAGCTGGCAAAATTGATGATTGTGAAGTACAAGATAAAGATGTAGATGTAGTTGATGAAAAAATTGATTTTATTGGTAATAAATCTGTATAACTTTGTTGACGTTGATCTTTAAGATATAAAATTGAATTTTCAATTGCATGTGTTTGTTGTTTATGCGAATGTTGTTCAACATTTAATTGTGATTGTACGGATGATGATGACGAGGACAATAATAATAATGATGGTTGTGCTTGACTTACATTTGTAACGGTTGGTGGTGGTGTGTCAATAATAGAATGTATTTGATGTTTGTCATTTAAAAATTTCTGATTATTGAAAATAAATTTTGAATTACTAATATTATTTTTTAACACATTATTATTTATATTACTTTTGTAAATAAATTGCTCATCAATTTTTGACTCTACATTGTCACCTCTCAAATTGTTAACATTTGTAAGATAAATTCTTTTATTTAAATCTGTTTCTGAACAATGTTCCTCATTCTCATTAAATTCCATTATATGCTCACCAACAGTATCATCTTTGTCAATGTATTCGGAATCTAAATCATTATTTTCAATATCAATATCATCGTGATCCTGATGATTTATATCATTATTACCAATACATGCAATTTCGGATTCATCTAATATTTCTTCATCATTATCATTGATTAAATCAATAAATTCTTCTTCATGGTGTTCTTCATCATTATAATCATTAATTAAATTAATATTTTCAACATTATCACTAATTAGAATATTTTCATTAATATTTAAATATGAGGATGTTGTCATTGGTATGTCTGTTTTATTTGTAATAATGTCACTGTTATTATTAATTGTATTTGGTGTTATTATTGGATTTTTTAGAATATCTACATTTTTTAAATAAATTTTTTGTTTATTATTATTGTTATTATTACTACAACTATTGGTCGCATTATTATTTCCGTTGTTTAACCATAATGTATCATTAACATTTTTATTATTGTCATAGGACGAACTTAAATTTGTTATTGAAGTATCATTTGCAATAATACATAATAATATGTCAATTTCATTGGTACTCATTTCATGATCATTAATTAAATGAATTTTAAGAGATTGTTTACTATAAAATATATTATCACAACCAAGACATATTAATTTTGGTTTAACATTATTTTTAAAGGATTTATTTGTCATATGATTATTATCATCTGATGAATTATGTTGTAATTGAATGTGTGCATTAAGTCCTGATTGGCTTATACTAATAAATGGACAAATATTACATTTAAATATTTTTGTAGTTTTCGTACAAGTGTTTACCAATGATGATGATGATGATACTGATGTTGATGGAAATAAGGTAGATGTTTCTAGTGCAATTGATGTTGTTGGTGATATTGATGATGGCGATGAAGTTGAAGATGGAGGTGTCGTAGAAGGGGTTACATTTTGCGATTCATTAATTAAGTCAATATTTATAGATTCAGTAATTGAAGATGATAATATCGATGGTGATTCGGATGTAAGAACTAAATTTTGCGTTGATATTAATTGATTTAAATCTATTTCAGATTTAATTGGTTCGCTTTTAATTTCACTATTTTGTTTATTATATTGTTGTTGCTGCGAAATTGTTTTAATTTTACTATTATTATTACTATTATTACTATTTTTATTATTATAATTATGAATAGGAATTTTAACTATAATTGGCAATAAATTATCATTTGTTGAATGCTTATGTGTTTGATAATTTTGAAGAAAATAATCAAAATCACTACTGCCACCAAAGGATAAATTCGAATTCATTGTCGATTCGTGTGTATTCTGATTATCTTGAATATGACTTCCTATCTGTAACAAATATGCAAAATATATTGACATTTTAAAGATATTGCTATTTAATGTATATTTGAATTTATATGTTGTTATTCACTATAATAAAATGAACATAACAGATTTATGTACTCACTTAAAATTACTCATTATGATTAAGAATTGTGAGATTTTAAAATGATCTACTAGAATATTTTCGATAAATCAATAACTGGTTACATTCAGTAAAACACGAATATGTATTTTGAAATATTAATTTAAAACGTTTGGTAAATTCATTGTTATTGATAAGCAAAAACAACAAAAGTTTCCCACATATTGAAATAATACCTTAACAACGATGATTATTATAAGTTTTGGGTAGGCAATAGTGTTCATGGAACTTAATGAAAAGTGTGAAGTTTACCACATCCATCAAGCACTTGTTGTTTCATCGAGTAGAACTTTTAATTGAATTATAATAATAGCTGATCCTGGTCGGTCACTTAATCAAATTAAAAACAAAACTAAAAATGTCAACTTCAATTGGAATTGGCATTTAGATATCATCAATCATATTTTAATTAAATATAAATTAGTTGTTGTACACTAATTGTGTTTCACAAACGATTAAAATAAATAGCAATTTGCATTTTAAAATTATAGATACATGATAAACATAATACCAAACTCACTTTACATTACTTACGTTCATTGGAGAATATAGTACATCATTATTCATGAAATAATCCATATTTATTTATGCACATAATATAATGATAAATAACATAACATTAAACAGTTTATTATTATGCAAAATTAATAATAAAATATACTTTGTTAATTAATTATACAAATTATTAGGTTAGAAATCATTTAACTAATGTCAATTTATTTTTCGATCTCATAAAAATCGGCCATCATTGATTTTTCTAGTACAATTTAATTTTGTCGAAATGAAATATTGGAAACTGAATAGAGCGCAACAATTAAATTTAAATTCAATATCGGGTATTCAATATCTGAATCGTGCAGAAAAGCATTAATATTAAATGTGTTATAGGATTGTTTACATTATTGTTATCATTTAATCAACTAATTCTGAATACGTGAAACGGGAGAATCCAGAGACGATGAATATACGATAGAATGAGGTGCCTGATCGATTATAGACAAAGGTATGCATTGCAATTAACTGAATAGGAAAACTGAGAATTCAAAATTTATGTTGCAAAGATCAATTATATAGAAGCTGGTACCAGTTGCTAGTTTCGCTACCGGTTATTCATTAAGTTGAATGGACTAGTAAAACCTCTTCTAATATCATATAGTTAATTTCGTCATAACGGATTATATAAACAGAAATAACACAGAGCCGACAAAATACGTTTCTGTGTAACAGTAAAATGTATATTAAAAACATCAACAAGCATTCTACGATACAAGATTGTGTACTGTATGAATTATGATATAGATCACGGATTATAACAATTTGAACGGTATTCCACACTGCTATTCAGAATTATCCAAATCATAATACTATCAATAAGGATGTCGAGGGTATGTCTTGTGTCGACTAACAGTATTATATATAATGGATGTATGCCATTCGATTGTTTGTCCGATCGAAATTTTTAATATACTAATGAATAGTCGAATACAAGCCACTGAATTAATACTATCGTGAACAATAATTGTAAGAAAATAGCAAGTTAGCATACATATTCAAGTATGTCATTCTTTATCACATTGGATTATTAGGCTCAGATGTTTCCATTGGGTCATAATAACAACTATACATAAAATATAATGAGATTTCATATGGTGACGACCGGAATGGACATCTAACATCAAAAGGTTATTCAATCTTTACCATTACGTGGAGTGACCGGTAAATCGATCACGATATATGTCAGTAATTGCGTATGATAGAGGCTAGCTAAATAAGGCGATGTTAATACTACATATGTCGACTGGTTGAAAATACATCTGAAGTAGGTAGCTAGGGATTAATGCCACAGTATTTAAATATTCAAATGTATATAACCAGTTAATTATAATTTATTATCGTATATTTTCCAGTTCATCATCATCGCCCACAAGACATAAAGGTTCTTATGCCTTGTGGGCGCAAAGGGTGATGTTAATTTGCAGTTTCAAATATGCATGTTAACATGTAAACTCAAATAACTATAATTGAAATTTGATTGAAAATATAGTATCAATCATAATTATCCAGTTATACATTTGAATATTTCAATAGAGTGGTGCAACATAAATCCCCAGCTACCTAAATTGTTATTGAGTTGTTTTTTCAACCAGTCGACAAACATAACATTAACACCTTCTTTTAAGACGCGATCACACGCCATTACTGACAAATAACGTGATCGAGTTACCGGTGACACCGTGTGGGAGTAAAGATTGGTTGAGTAACTTCGATGATCATGCATCTTTAAGACGTAAAGCTTGATGATGCATCTTTAAGACGTAAAGCTTATTCGCAATTAATATTGTTCGAGTTAATCTTTGTATTAGCTCCGTAGATACAAATAATAATGTGTAATTATAATATTAATTACTTTATTATAGAATGAAAATTTAAAAAAATTGGAAAAAAAAACTATGAGAAATAGTATTCTGTCGATTATTAAATTTAACTTTACAGAAATATAAAATATTCAAGATTTGCATTCATTAGCTTAATGCTCATGCAATTCATAAATAATAAAGTTTTTAGATTTTGTAAAAAAAAGAAAGGAAATCATGATTAAATTATAAGATACGGTTTTGTAGCCTATTATTATAACCATAGGAACATTGAAAGTTTATTGAAAAGAAAAATTATAAAAGTGATATTCTTATAATATATTCCTCCAGTAAGTTAAGGGATATATCATAAATTTGATTTACCTACATTAAATTTAAATTATTTCAGTTATCTGAAATATAATTTTGGGAATTGATAAAGGTAATACATTGGCTTATAAGATTTATAAATAAGAATCAATGCTGTGAAATTGTGAGAAGCATGAAGATGAATAGTAGCATTACAAATTTTTAGACGAATAATATGCCTGATGTGTACACTTAAATGTACTTGACCAAATACTTATATATATAATTGAGAACTGTGAAAACTAAACGACCAGATGAAAACAGCAATGACTAGTTAATTGGAATATTGCTGGTCGATTTGCAAGAATAAAAAAAAAACAAGATAGAAAAAATAAGAATATGGAATGGCAGATGCCGTCAAACCATTTTTCTACCGGACTTTCAAGATGTACAATAACGTCTATTGGTATATTGACTGAAATCTTGAATTCAATTGTGTCGAAAAGATATTCTTGAATCACATGACTGTCCATTCAATTAATATAATAAAATGCAACCTTAAGTTATTTTCTAGTATTAACTACAGAATAATTTTTACAATATTAATAATTTAAAAAAAAAAACATTTTAACAGAAAATACTTCAAAGGGTCGTAAAATTAAATCACTGGTTATTATAACTATGGATATGATTACGAATATTAATTCATTGGATTTGGAGTTATTTGTGGCAAGATTACTTGGCATTCCTATGCCATTCATTGGAAATATAGTAATCTTTTTTTATTTTTTTTTTTTTATGAATAATTTCATTTTAAACGTAAAATTATTTACCTTAAAATATTAGAGATTTATTTGGAATTTCTTATTTCATTTGTATTGTGTATTGATGAATTTCTTGGTACTTGGTTGTTATATTTCATTTGAAATAATTGATGCCATAAATGTTACTGGTAATTTATATGAAACTTCTCAAAATTATTCGCTAACAATAACACATATTGCTGGATTAGTTAAAGTATTATTATTATAATTAATTTTTTTGTTTACATTCCTTATTTACATCATTTAATGATTTTAGATTTTAAATTTAATATGGCGTCGTAGTGATTTCATGAAAATTCTTCAATTAATGAAATATATGAATGAAACATATATTAAAAATGAATATCAGGTAATTGGTTTTAATATTTATAATTATAGTCCTAGGTATTAACATATATGAAGTCAATATTAATGGAAACTTGATTCGATATTTTAAAATTGGTTCATAAAAAAGATCAAATGTAGAGACCACTTGATCGATAATAAAGTACGTAATATTTTTTTTTTAGCAAATTCAAATGAAATATAATGTAAACGTCCATCATATTTCCTTTAAATTTATCAAAAACGAATTTTTGTGTGACTATTTCTCAACGTTGATAATAACTCGTGATTCGAAAGAATTTTTACACCCGTTCATCACTACTGATGAAACCTTAATTCAACATTACACACCTGACACACAAAAGAACAGACGAACCAGATAGTTCCATCGGCAGGAAAGGTATTTTGGGATGTACATGATGTAATATTTCGACAAATATATAATAAAAGCTAAAATAAGAACCGGTGTATATTATTTGTCAAGAAGAAATTAATAAAAAAAAACGACTGATTTACCATTGATTTGGATACTGTAGCACATCATAAATCTATGTACTATACTGAATTGACCACAAAAATTATATTAGTTTATTAATTACTTAAATCATAAATTTTAATGCACTGACCATTATATTATTTTTCTTTTTCATAAAGGTAAAGATTCAAAAATCAATAGATAATAAAATAAAATTAGTTATCTTGGGATTCAGTAGTATTGTGTCATTTACAGCAATTTTTAGCATTATCCATTTGATAAAATATCCAAATACAGGCGGCAATCAATTTCCGTACAGAGCACAAATACCGAAATTTATACCAATTGCGTATCATACACCAATTTTTGGCATCGGTGTATTTTGGAATGCATTAATGATACTTATACATGATTGTATGATTATGGCATTTATGAATCAAATTTGTTTTCAATTAATAATATTAGAGAATATGTCAAAGAATATTGTTAGCAAAAATTTGAATAATGACAATAATAATTGTATTAATTATGAAAAGCTTAAAATGTGTATTCAACATCATCAATTAATTATAAAATTTAGAAGCGAAGTCGAATCATTGTATACAAATGTTATATTAATTCAATTTTTCACATCGCTATTTATATGTGGATTGACTGGATTTCAGGCAACTTTAAATAATGATTCTGAAAATTCCCTCGTTACTGTCTATGCCTACTGTTTATGTATATTTGCAGAATTATTTATATATTGTTGGTTTGCCAATCAATTGCTAGAACAGGTATAGGTACTTTTGGTTTTGTGAATTTTCATTAAACAACGTAAATAAAAATTTAAATTGAAATTTTAGAGTAATGATTTAGGAAGCAGTGGCTATTATACATCTTGGTATGAATATGATTCAAAATTTAAGAAAAGCTTATTATTTTTAATTATGGAATCACAGAAACCATTGCAACTTACGGCTGGCGGATTTTTCACTTTATCTTTGGATACATTTACCGGTGTACGTTTTTTGTTGCTGTTGTTACTTTTGCTTTTAATTTTCAATCCATATATTCTAGATTTTAACACGTTCTTACTCATATGTTGCATTACTTCGACAAATTTATTATGAAGAAGTTATCCTTTAGTATTTAGGCATATTTATAGAATTCAATGATCCGGGAAACAAAATGTCTGTGAAGAAAATGAATATTGTTAAATATTATTTAACTGTAAAAAAAAGTATTTTTAAAAGATTAAATTAAAAAATAAATTTACTATGAAAATTATGTTAATAATTTGATAAAATATAATTTACTTTTGATTTTAATCAGAAATTGTAAAAATTGTAAACCAACTTAGTTGATCACAAATTATGATTGACTTTTTAGTATTATATTCAGTTTAATAAAATAAAGCATAATTTCAACTTTTAGGTACAAATATAACTAATAATAATTATATGTTCTAAACCATAATACAACAACACCTTTATAATATACGATTAAATAATTTTCATTATTATTATTTCATAATTATATAAGTACATATTATCAAATAATTGGGGTAAAAAAATTATAGTGAAAACTGTTAAATTTTTAATTAGTAATTTAATTTAACAAAATGGTATAATAACTTAATTTCAAATAATAATAAATTACTTAGATGTCCATTGTAGTGCGTAATAGTAAAATCAAATTTTTTCAATTTAATATCCGCTTAATAACAGAGAAAATATTTGTGTTAAGATTGTTGTACCATTTAAAAAATACGTTATAAGATGGGTATGAATAAAATTAAAGATATTCATTCATTGGATCTGGAATTATTTTTTGCTAGATTACTTGGAATTCCTATGCCATTTGTTAAAAAGATTGTATTTAATTTTTTTTTTTTCTTAACGTATATAATAACACTTTTTATTTTCTAATATTATAAATTATTATTTATATTAAAACTATAGCCATTTACTTGGAATTTCTTATTTCATATGTATTGTCTATTGGTAAACTTCTTGATATTAGGATGTTATATTACATTTGAAATAAGTGATGCAATAAATGTTAGCGGTAATTTATATGAAACATCTCAAAATTATTGTTTAACAATAACACATATTTCTGGATTAATTAAAGTATTTTATAAAAAAAAATAGATATTTTTTTTTTTAAATATCATATCATTTATATTAGTCGATTTTTATTACAATAATTTTAGATTTTGAATTTAATATGGGGACGTAAAGATTTCATGGAAATTATTCAACTAATGCAATATATGAATAAAACTTATAGTATTAATTCAAAGCAGGTAAATTAATATTATTATTGACTATTTTCATGACATTTTGAGGAAATATTTAAATTTCATATATTTATTTATAGATAAAACTACAATTAAAAACGGAAAATTATATAAAATTAGTTTTTATTAGTTTCACAAGTTTAGTAGCAATTACCGCATTTTTAGGTTTTGTATTTTTATTAAAAAATCCAGATAAAGGTGGCATTCAATTTCCATATCGTGCACAAATACCGACTTTTATAACAATTGAATATCACATTCCAATTTATGTCATCGGAGTTTCTTGGAATGCATTAATTATTGCTGTCCACGATTGTATGATAATGGCATTTATGAATCAAATTTGTTTACAATTAATATTATTAGAAAATAATATAAGATCAATAATAATATTACCAGAAAAAAATATGTCGTTGAATTATTTAAGTGTGAATGGAAATGAATTGACTGAGAATTATGAAAAATTAAAAATGTGCATTCAACATCATCAATTAATTATAAAATTTAGAAATAAAATTGAATCATTATATACAAATGTTATATTAATTCAATTTTTTACATCACTATTTATATTTGGTTTGACTGGATTTCAAGCAACTGTAAATAATGATTCTGAAAATGTTCTCGTTATTGTCTATGCCTATTGTTTATGTATATTCACCGAATTATTTATTTATTGTTGGTTTGCCCATCAAGTAATTGAACAGGTAATAAAAATTTGTTTTTATTTATATTTTTTTTTTTTTATCTAATTTTTATTTTTAAACGATCAATCAATCAAACACTTAACCATTTGTCAGAGCAAGGATTTGGGCAGCAGCGGCTATTATACATCTTGGTATGATTATGATGTAAAATTTAAGAAAACCTTATTATTTTTAATCACAAAATCACAGAATCCGTTACAATTAACAGCTGGTGGTTTCTTTCCATTATCTTTGGATACATTTACCTCTGTAAAACATTTAAAAAAAAAAAATAAAATAATTTATTACAATTCTTATAAAATTTGTTTTTAGATTTTAACACGTTCGTACTCTTATGTTGCCCTACTTAGACAAATTTATTATGATGGAGGAATTCATTAAAATTAATTAATAAAATAATTTTAAAAAATATATTATATTGTAATTATTTGTGTGTTCAAATGTATTTAAAATAAAAAAAAAAAATTTAAAAAAATCATAACAATTTTATTTAAAGTATATACATAAAAAAAAAAAAAAAAAAAAACAGATCACTATTAACCGTATAGTAATCAAATAATCAAAGGTAAATAGGTAATAACTGTTATGTGATTCAAATGAAGTCCTAATCTATCTGATAGTATAAATAAGTCAGTCAAATCTATAATATGCAATAACAACATTTTCTATTAGTTGACAACGCAAAATTTTGTAATTACGAAAGATTATGTGATGTAAATAATGTATATTATTATCCTCAATATAATTTAATAATAAAATATAAAATAAATAATATAGTAATTATTATAATCTGAGAATAAATAAATAAACCACAATTATAGATATGGGTAATCAGGTCACCATTCACTGGTATCTAATATTAATGATAATTTGATTTACCCAGTACATATATGGATAAATTCTTAATAAAAAAAATGTTTTGTTCGTTCTATGAAATAATTTATAAGAATTATAACATAAATAAATTTAAAGTATGTTTATAGTACAATAATAATAATAATATTAATAATAATAGCCATAACAACTAAGAATATTCTACGGTTATATAAACATTAATAATACATAATATTTAGTCATAATTTTCAAAAATAATTAACATATTTTTATTATATATATTAAACAACATAATAACGAGTAT
>JANSTX010023716.1:0-15494 GCA_027564355.1 Penthetria funebris | reverse complement strand
ATAAATAAGACTTGAGAAGGATATGCATTGTGAATCGCATTACTTTTCTATTGGTGCCACAATGTGAATTATTACATGATACAAAAGTACAAAATTCAATAAGCAATAGTCGTACATTCTAATAATATACGTCACCGTCCTGTAAAATTCGTTTGACGTAATAATTTTATAATTTTTTTTACGAAATCCTTTTGACATATCACTTCTTTAAAACATTATAATTCGCACTCGTCAGACTCGAATCCTACTTCATTTGGCAGTTCTAGCGGTAAATGGTATCAAAAAAAAAAAAAAATTGATGAAACTCTAGGAATATTCAAATTTGGCATTTTGTCGGAATTGGCAACGAATTCCACTTAGAATTCCAATTAGACTATCTGTGATCGCCCCTAAAAATATTGATATTTAGATTGCTTGTCACAATATACTGGTAACAGTTAGTATCAGATAGTCTTTCATTGTGTTCAAAATAATGAATATGTAAAGCATGGTTCAATCTATGCATGTATTGTTCAAGTAAGGAGATTATGCAGTGGAAACCCGCAGTGATACGTCCAAAACTAAACAACAATAGGAAGATTTACGCAACTGAAAACTAAATTGTTAAAAAAACACAGGTTTATGAACTAATGAAAGAAGAAGAAAAAGAAATTTAAAATTCGCCATTCAAATTCACTTCGAATAATTCATGGTTTCAAGGTTCTGTAAAAAAAAAATTATTTTATTCAATCTCGCGAAGTTGTTAGATATCTTTCATACCTTAAAATTCAAAAATGTAAATGAGATTCTTAAAAAAATTATCTAAATTTAAATTTAATATTAACATATAATTATACTTAACTACCATTTTTGAGTACGTAACAATAAATATGGAGTTTTATATTAAACAGGTTGCAAATGGATGTATAAAAATCGAACTGTCAAGATTGGTGCTATAAATATCTAATATATACTAGTGTTTCCATCGTGAATCAGCTTTAAAATTGAAATAGAATCCAATGACCCCACTATAAATGTTCCAACAGTGACAACTTTCATAAAAGATTCAGGGTTAGAATTCTAGAACGCAAAGTCTTTTGACAACTTACCGGATAGGTAACGATTCAGTACTCACCTTTTAAACCTTCTCCATCAATGACATTTTTAATTTATGTACTCCCCCCTCACAAATTGTAGAAGAAAATTCACTATGTGCAATATGTTGTTTTTGTTCAAGCTTATTGACTGTTGTATGAAAACATTTATTCTGGATGGAATTTAGACGACCGGGTTTGCTAGGCAAGGCGTTGATGATGTAAATTCCAAACTATACTGAGGGTACATATTCTTTTTTCTACCACTATGGACACGTAAACGTTTGCACATTGAATTTATCAAACCATTGTTAAGAATATTCTACATTAGACTGCACTAATTATATCTTTTAGATAAGAATGATATTACTTTTTAAGACAATTTATTTAATCATAATAAAAATAATAATGTAAATAATTTGGACAGTAAAATATTCGAAGCCAATTAGCCACATAAAGTACGACACGCATAATCAAATGAATCTTCAAAGTCTCCACCTAAAAGTAATAAAATTATTATTTTAATAACATTCTTTATTATTTATGGAAATTTCAATTTTTTTCTGTTATATACTTACATGATGATGGTCCACAGTCAAAGTACACCTTTGCCGGAACATTATCATGAGATGCAAAGCTAATATAGTTTAAATCTGCTGCCGGTAAATTATAACTTATCAATACATTGTCATGATTTGAGGTGAATATATCCAGACGCTGATCTAAAATTCAGAAACAATGTATGAAATTTCCAGTTGATGTGTAAAATAAAACGAAAATTTATTTCAAATACTTGAATTGATCCTTATGGTAACTGGTACAATATCAATTGGTGAAAGTACATTAGCTCTTGTACTTGTTACTAGATCAGTATACGTATTTATTCTTCCATCTCGAATACGAAGCAGAGACTTGGTATTAAAAAGCGTTCCCAATACTGTAAACAATTTGAATTACAATTTCCATTTGCAATAAAAGGTCATAAATTTTACCAATTTCATAAAATAAACCGGATACTGTATTTATTGTCGAAAGTGCAATATGAAATTCTCTAGCAGAAGTAACAAATAATTGTAATTGTATTGGATAACCAACTGTACTACTTCCTACCATATTTTTAATATTAAAGAAGCTAGTATAATTATATACAACAGCGGGATAATATTCCTGACATCTTCTTAGAACTGTTAAATAAAAATTAATCAAAAACTAAAACGTACTATAGTGTTTTTTTAAAAAATATGTATCAAAATATATTGCCAGGCATACATAGTTTTAAAAAATGTGTATCAAATTGTATTTCCATATTGTGCACAATGTCAGAAAATATCAACATCATATTCAAAGCGCCTCAAGGACGCATATGAGAACATTTCGATATTATTCTGTCATTTTTAATATACATATAACATCCACCAACTGGCAAATATAGGATAAATTATAATTAGTTTTGACAATGAAACAACATTAACATCATCTGTAAGCCTCGATCTTATGCCATTACTGACATATATCATGATCAAGATATCGGTAAAACCGCATCGTGGTAGTAAACATGGATTGAGTAAAAGATGATAGTCGGCGGCCACTCTATAGTAGTTGAACGCATAGTTGCCATAATTTATTGGGGGTATTAATTGCTTTCAAAAAGTATTATTTGCAAACAGAATTACTATATAATTGGATTTCATAATTTGAAGGCAAAAAAAAACTTGCCATTATAATTCACATTATATTTATTAGCACATAAAGAACTTTCCACGAATAAAACTACAATTAAAAGAAAAAACAATTTTTTCATTTTAAACGAATATTAATTGGTTATTGTTAACTATGATGAAAATTTGCACTGCGACTGAAACTTATTCAAAACCATTTAATATATATATACGTTGGTTATTTGTTTGACTTTGATTAGTGACTAATTACATTTAGCATTAAACGAAATATTTATTTTCAATCTATGGGCCTGAATATAATTGCGGCAAATGATCTTTTACTTGCGTTACAGGAAAAAATCAACTGGCAATTCGCAGAAACTACAATTTGATTGATTACCTTGTAATTATTTTAGATACCAAAATATGATTCGATATTCCTATTATGACAACTTGTGGAGAAGTTGATATTTACCATGAAAACAAAATCAATTGTTATAGTCAAAGAATCAAAAAGATTCAAACTAGTGGTAGATAACATACCAATTGAACAAGTCATGAACTTTCGTTACTTGGGTGGAAAAACAAGCAGCTATCGAGATGCTGCTGCCAGAAGTTCACTATCATATCAATGCTGGATGGTTTCATGACCTCATTTGGATAAACAAGTGTAAGTGACTAGAAAGAACGGATTTAAAAAACTTAACATTTGCAGCAGAAGCCCACAGTGATACGTCCAAAACTAAACAACTTATAAGGACAACAGAAGATCTTACGTTCTCACCGGACATTTAATCAGAAATATTATTAGAAATGATGATATTCGAAATGAATGCCACATACAAGACATAGTCAGATGGACAAGATCCAGTGGACGTTCCTGGAGAGACCATGTTGAAAGAATGCCAGACAAAAGACAAATATTGCAATGAAATGTGGAACATGACCTATAGGAACGCTCACGCATCTCAAAACTAAATTGTTAGAAAACACAGGTTTATGACCTAACGAGAGATGAAGAAGACATTAAATAATAATAATTCATGGTGTCAAGGTTCTTTAAAAAAAAAACAATTATTTACACTTGGTAACGTATTACATGTAAGAACGGCCTGCTTATCATACCTTAAAATTCAAAAATGTAAATGAGATTCTAAAAATATTATCATAGTTAATGTAAATTTAAATTTAATATTAACATATAAATTATACTTAAAAATAGTTTTTAATAAAACCAGAAGAATTAAAATACTCATGCACACATTTATTTAAGCAAAAACGTCATTTACTAAATTAAGTAATTTCACATCAAAAATTAACTACCATTTTTGAGTACGTAACAATAAATATGGACTTTTACATTAAACAGGTTGCAAATGGATGTATAAAAATCGAGCTGTCAAGATTGGTGCTATAAATATCTAATAGATACTAGTGTTTCCATCGTGAATCAGCTTTAAAATCGAAATAGAATCCAATGAGTCCACCATAAATGTTCCAACAGTGACAACATTCATGAAAGATTCAGGGTCATTACAAATTTCAAATCTCGTAAAATCATAAAGCAATGATAACAACTTATCTGTCATCAATCTAAATGCGAATAATATCATTAACTAATTATAATTACTCAATGGTATATTATATTTATTATATTTTTTGCAAATGGATGTATAAAAATCGAGCTGTCAAGATTGGTGCTATAAATATCTAATAGATACTAGTGTTTCCATCGTGAATCAGCTTTAAAATCGAAATAGAATCCAATGAGTCCACCATAAATGTTCCAACAGTGACAACATTCATGAAAGATTCAGGGTCATTACAAATTTCAAATCTCGTAAAATCATAAAGCAATGATAACAACTTATCTGTCATCAATCTAAATGCGAATAATATCATTAACTAATTATAATTACTCAATGGTATATTTTTATTAATATTTGCAATAAAACGTTTCAGAAGATTAAAATTAATGTAATTAGACATGTTTTTTCGAAATTTTACAATTGATTGTTACAGATAGACAATATAGGTTATTACGTTTTTGCGTATTCAAACAAATACGACTTATTGTACACTTGAGTATTATAATTTACATATGCCGAAAGAAAGTTTATTTTATCCGCAGCACAATAATGGAATTGGGAAATTGACTGATGAAACCTTAGTTTGTTAGTATTTCAGGGCGTCCAATTTATTATAATATAAAACAACGGAAAGGAGAATACGGAGAAATTTGTAACTATTTGAGTTAAATGCATGTAGGCCGTAAAATTCAGGTTATTAATGAAAATAAAAAATATTGTAGGAGACAACTTGGAATCGCCTGCATCAAATTAGAAACCATCAGAAGTCAGAAGAATTTAAAATGCTTGCCCTCAAATCAAGATGAATATTATAAGAGGCTAGTTTTGATAATAATACCCCAATCTGTCAAAATCCCTGGATAGGTCTAGAGCAAGCACTCGATTCTCACCAAATATGTGCAACCTTCTATTCTAAATTTCTAATTGTATTTCAGATAAGATATGATCTTGGCGCAGTTAATAATGTTGCCCAAGACCTTGGATAAAATTGAAGTAATGACTATAGGTCAATAAATGGAATGATCTGAATATAAATCCATTTTATAAATAAGCTAAATGATTGCCATTAGATTGCTGTAGACATATAGAAAGCGGACATTTATATTGAACTATGGTCGAAATACCATCAGATATAGATGCCTTGTTGGTATCCAGATTTTTGAGAATTCTGTACATAACCCTTAAATGAATTTGAATTGGTTTCATGAAACCACTCTATTAATCGATGGACGAATCCTATTGAAATCGTCCAATTTGGAATTATTTGCAAAAATAGCTGCCAGTAAATTAGCCTTTTATTCAGAACTTGTGATAACACAACCATTTGAATTCACTAGCATAAGTATTGAAGATTTTATAAAATTTCTGCTTACAACGCCCAATAACGACCAAAAACTCTTACCACCCTTACACTCGCTTTGACAATTTCAGCATTATGTAATGGTGCATAAATATATTTTAAGTAACTCCCAAAATGAATGTTTGTCCACATAATATTAAATTCAGGAATATTTGCGCGCTCTATTGTGGTATACGTACGGGCATTTTCACTATGAAAAATAATACATAATTTTTTTTTTTTATGATTTGTCTTTAATTACAATAATATTTTTTAATACAATTATAAACTTGTAATACATGACCGACAATATGTTTATTTATAATAAAAAATACAATACAAATAATTTGAATTTCTTTAAAACAATTAAAAATATATCCAAAGCCTATTTGCCACATAAAATACTGCATGCAAAATTAAAGCTATCTTCAAATTCTCCACCTAAAAAAATTAAATTATTATTTAATTAAAATTATTGTGGTTTATGTCTGACTCAAATTTACAGAATGATGGACCACAATCAAAGTACACCTTTGCTGGAACATTATCGTGAGATGTGAAGCGTATATATTTTATGAAATCTGATGCTGGTAAGTCATAATTTAATAATATATTGTTACTGTCTGTAGTGAATACCTCAAGACGCTGATCTAAAATTTTGAAACAATTTATGAAATTCCAAGTGATAAAATTTATTTCGAATACTTAAATTGATCCTTATTGTTACTGGTACAATATCAATTAATGAAAGTACATTATCTCTTTCAGTTAGTACTTCATCGGTATAATCTTTAGTTATACCATCTCGTATTCGAAATGATGATAAGGTGTTTAATTCCGTTCCCAATACTGTAATTAATTTTAATTATAATCGATTTTCTATTTACAATAAAATCGTAAATTCAAATTTTACCAATTTCATAAAATGGAACCGATGCACTATTTACTGTTGTAACTGTAAAATGAATATCTCGAGCAGAAATCACAAATAGTTGTAATTGCACTGGATAAACAATTGAATGACTTCCTGCCATTTCGCCAATATTGAAAAATTCACTTTAATTATACACAACTGACGGATAATATACCTTACATCTTCTCAAGACTGTTTTAAAAAATAAAAAAATTAATTGATGAATTAAAATGTATTAGAAGATCATTATAAAGAATGTTCATAGACGGCGTGTAAAATTGCAACGTCCTGTTGGTAAATTAAACTTCATCCAACGTATTCATTTTGATATGACCCATAATGAGTGTGAATTCACTTTACGGTAATGCCAGCAAAACCCTATTTTGTACTTATTGTCATGAGTAATATGCTGAGAATTTTATTTAGAAAAACTATCGGGATAGTAATTATTTTCAAATGTAACCACAGAAAACGTGTAATTTGCAACAGAATTATTATTCTATATTAAATTACATTTATTATAAATTTAGTTAATCAGCTGACAAGTGACAAAATTTTAAATAAATGTATAAATGCCTATTTGCTGAAGATTTTATGTTCCTCTATACGGCACACACTTTCTTGCAATTATTTCGTCGTTATCCTTAATAAGTGCTTTGTATATACCATATATATGTAGTTCTTCTAACATATACCTCACATATTTGCACTATTTCAACCAGTCGACAAACACGATATTAACACTTTTATTTTATTGACAATCACACACCATTACTGGACATACCAGCAACACCACCACGTTAAAATGAAAATGTACGGCAACTTTTTATTTTACCCTTCCAAACATTTCTATCATTCTGATATTTTTGAATTACCATATTAATGATTTTTAGTAATATCATCATTCATCACACCCAGTCTTTTAATAAATTCCATTTAAATAATTCACTTCAATTAACCAACTCTTTTCAAATTGCATCGCCTTGTAGCCTATTAATGTTCATGCGAATTTCATGAATGTATTTCAGACTTTATTAACTTTTGTTTAATTCATAAATTAAATCTCATTCAACTTTGGTTAAAGGGTAGAGAGTCAGGGTCTAAGCGATTTCAATTCTCGTTAAACAATAAAGCAATAATAACAACTTATCTGGCTGCAATCTAAATTCAAATAATGTCATTAACTAATTATAATTACTCAATGGTATATTCATATTAAGTATTGGAATAAAATGATTTAAAAGATTTAAATTAAATTAATAAATTAATTAAACATGTTTTTATTCCATTTACAATTGTTTACACATAGCCAATAGAGTTTTACATATTGCAGCAAATATAGGTGATGTAGCAATGATGTGATGATGATACTATACTTTCAAATAATTACATTGTCCTGATACTTTAGTAGTTAAATATAATCTGTTTTGTATTTGAATAAATAACCTCATGCTTTCATTTCTAGTCTTTTCACACAACGAACTTTACCTCTTGAGGTTCTAGTTTTTCATAATTTTAAATTATATCAGTCTGATGCTATGTGTGGATTAATTTCAATATATTGCACACCTTATAATATTATTTATTACAATATAATGCATAGAACAGACAATATTGTATCATTTACCAATAATTTGAGCCTATTTAACAAAGGCGATAATGTACTTGATTAATAATACAACATATATTCAGATATTCACATGCATCAATAATCGAACTCGGAACCTTTACCTGTAATTCTGTTTTATTAAAATCTTGATGACAATGTTAATAACGATATCTATTAGAGACATGTATAAGCCGTTTTTATGTAATTACTTGTCTAATAGAAATAGCATTTTGCAAAAGAATGAATGCAGTATTTGGAAATCTTATGAATTTTTTTGGTCCTTTGAAAGAAAATACCAATCACTTATTGTATTTATTTGAAAAATATCTTCTGTTAGTACTATAGGAGATTTTGCAGGAGTATCAAATATAACATTGCTGTCTGAAATATTGATGATAAGCCGAGATGCATTGGGTTTGTGTCGGAGATTCAGTGGTCTTCAATCAAGGTTATTTGTAATAGCAATAGACATACCACAACCACTATCACTGTTTTTCTATGTGGTTATCTGATTGGAATATTTTACTTATTAACTATAATCTATAATAATTTAGAATATAGTATAATCATTACAGGTAGCAGGATATGATGTCCGGAAGACCTACTTTCTTTGGGTAGATTCTATCCTATTTTCATTGCTTACTAAAATGTTAACGTTTAATTTACACGTTACATTTAATTTAACAGCAGGTCACAATAAAAAAATTAGAATGAGTTTCTGTTTACGATCGTAAAACTCTACATGTTTATATTCATTCATAAAGGTATTGAATCTATGAACAAAAGCGATGAAATCGAATTCGAAACTAAGTTGACATTCATTCTGGATAAAATTTATAGTGCATTATTTATGTATTATTTATGATTTTGAGGATGATTTTATTTTTTAATGCAATTATATATAAAATGCAATCATTTTATTTATCTTTTATTATAATGAAAATAATTTTGAATATTGTTAAAACAATTAAAAAAGTACACCATGCCTATTTGCCACATAAAATACTGCATGCAAAATTATCTAAGTGTTCAAATTCGCCACCTAAAAATAATTATATTGTAATTTAAATAAAATTATTGTACATTATGTTTGTTTTAGTTATATTTACAAAACGATGGTCCACAATCAAAGTACACTTTTGCTGGAATATAACCATGAGATGTGAAGCGTATATATTTTATGAAATCTGATGCCGGTAAGTCATAACTTAATAATATATTGTTACTGTCTGTAGTGAATACCTCAATACGCTGATCTAAAATTTTGAAACAACTTACGACATTCCAATCTATAAAATTAATTTCGAATACATACTTAAATTGATCCTTATTGTTACTGGTACAATATCAACGGGTGAAAGCACATTATTTCTTCTAGTTAGTACTAGATCCTTATAATCCTTAGTTATGCCATCTCGTATTCGCAATGTTGATAAGGTGTTGAATTCCGTTCCCAATACTGTAATTAATTTTAATTATAATCGATTTTCTATTTACAATAAAATCGTAAATTCAACTTTTACCAATTTCATAAAATGGAACCAATGTACTATTTACAGTAGTAAGTGCAAAATGAATATCTTGAGCAGAAACAACAAATAATTGTAATTGTACTGGATAAACAATTGAACGACTTCCTGCCATTTCGCCAATATTAAAAAAATCACTATAATTATACACAACTGACGGATAATATTCCTTACATTTTCTTAGTGCTGTTAAAAGAAATAAAAATTTGATTAAAAATTAAGATTCACTAAAGCATTATGAAGTATTTAAAGGGACGCAGTTAAAAAAATGTTAATAGAGGGCTTTTGTTTCAGAATTTATTTTAATATTATGGACAACCTGTGAAAATTTAAACAGATTTAAAAGATCCATTATGAAGAGAGTTTAGAGAGCTGATGCCAGTTTTTACTAATTTTTTGATTATGGTAAATTTCCACTGCCAATTTTAAAATCACATATGCCTCGTAATTTTAACATTACCATAAACCATCTGGCAAAGATTGAAATTAGTATGTATTCGTTTTACAAAAATAACCATATTTGTATGTGATCCATAATGTTTGTGAATTCACTTGTCCTCGGAAAACCACCAATATGACCTCCTCTGTCAGTATTCATAAGTAAAACAGTTAAGAATTTTATTTAAAATAACAAAAGCATAGTTGCAACTATGTTATTAATGAAGCTAGCAATTATTGGATTTTATTATTTGAAATGCAAATAAACCTGCCATTATAATTCACATTATGTTTATTGGCACATAAACAATTTTTCAGCAAAAGAACGGCAATTAACACAAAAATCGCTTGTTTCATCTTAAATAATTAATAATTGGTTGTTTAACAATATAAATTTATACTGTGACTGTGGATCTCAAAGTTTCCAACCGTTTTATATATACAATTGTGTGTTTGTATTATCTGTATGACTTTTAATTATTAATAATATTCACCTTCAATCGAAATCTTCATTTACAATCTTAGGGCCTGAATATAATTGTGGTAAGCGATCTTTTTTTAATTAATCTGACAACTGACACAGAATCGAATAAATATATAAATATTTATATTACTATAGATTTATGCTCTACTATAAAGGTGGTAAGTGGAGACTAAAATATGCAGTTTACTTAGCATAGATATATATACCGGCTTGCGCCCCCATCGGAAATACAATAGTTTTTTATTTGAATATTTTGTGTTGCCTACATTTGTATCTTTTGTGTTGCCTACATTTGACTGCAATTGCCAATACTGACATTTGAACTGTCTAATTTTACGTAAATACTAATATATACATAGTGATCCCAGTTTAAAAACCAAAATAGAAATGGAATTCAATAGCTAATCGGGAGTCAGTTTCAAATTCGAAGCAGAGTCTACTGTTCTCTCCATAAATGTTCCGAAAAATGAAAACTTTGATTCCAGAGGGTAGATATTCAGGGTCTGTGCAAGTTCATATCTCCGTAAAATCATAAAGCAATGATAACAACTTATCTTTCTGGAATATAAATGCGAATAATGTCATTAACTAATTATAATTACTCAATGGTATATTTTTATTAATTATTGCAATAAAACGCTTCTAATTCTAAAGATTAAAATTAATTAAGTAATTAAACATGTTTTCTTTTTATTTTTTTTACAATTCATTGCACATTAGACCTTTCACATAAATTGAAGCAAATTTGGAAGAGAGTATATTTCATTCGGAATAAAAGTAGGTAATTTTAGCAGACTTTCTTACTACTCCTTGTTTACTATATTTCTCAGATTAACTTAAAATTTCAATTGCAATGAATTACTTCGTCCTTTCATATAAATGCCTAATTTCGTGCCTGAAAAAATTATACTTTAATGGCTACTAGCTTAAAGTTTATCCGATACAAAAAAGTACTAGATGGGTTATAAAAGATTCCTTTTTTTTAGTTTACACTTAACCATAGTAGTTTTTAACTATTGTAGTAGGAATAATAATAAAACATGTTTTTTTTTCAAGACCAACGTCTCGCTTATTTTTTGCAAGCTTCATCAGGGCTTTGACATAAGTCAAATTTGTAACCATTTTTCAATTACTCGCTACTTTTTGCCCTGATGAAAGATGAAAATAAACAATCGAAATGGGTTGGTGAAAATAAACAATCGAATGGGTTTTGAAAACTAAATCGTGTTTTATTATTACTCCTACAAACCACTATAGTTAAGTGTAAATTAGATATTAGGATACTACCAAGGATACTACATAAAGAGCGAAAATTCCTTTTTTTTTAATATACTTTATTAGATCTCTCTGGCTAAAAATCGATTTCTAAATAAATTATTATACATTTGATTACACTATGATATTCAATTGGGTCATTGAATGAATCCAAATGAAAACATTACCTTTCTCTAGTTTAATGATGATTACGTCCTCAAAATTTACAAATAAGCACTATACAAAAATATGTCTGAGATTTATTGTTATAACAGGTTGAGACAGCTATTCAATTGCCAACACACCATATTATCTTTGCGGTGTGTTTTAATAACCTTTTTTTTGCTCCCAAATTTCTTAGTGCTTAGGAAAGAAACACCCCTTATTAGTTTATTATTAGGAACATTTTCTTCGTTTCTATGTCAAGTCTGACACCTTCTACAGACGCACTATTTTTGCTGTTTATATATTGATTCAAATTTTTACTGGCACCTTTTTTTTAAAAGAAGAACCTATATATTTATAATCCTGTATAATGTAACTTCTCTATTGATAGATTCTGTCCAATACATTTTTACAATGCAAATAATGCAATCCTATTTTTTCATCTTAGACATTATCTGTCAAAAAGTAATTTAAGAATTTTTAAAAGGATTAAATTATGATTCGTTATTAATATTTATTATAAAATTTGAATAATATCCATTAGGGACAAGAAGTTGCGAAAATGGTTTTCGCATCTTCCACCTTCTATTTGATTTTAGGTTTTTTCTTAACTAATTCTATGCAATTAATTTGCATTATAAAGTAACATTCAACGTAGACATATACATTAAGGGTTAAAGCGTATGCCATTACGTAAATCTTTATTAATTGTAAATTGCTTTTTTAACCCATTAGAAAAAGGGTTATAATAATAAAGAATTATTTAGAAAAAAACAAAAAAAACCCGAAGAAAATTTTGAAGTGAGTGGGAATGGGTAACAGGGCTATTAATATTAATTTTTTAAATAAAGTGTTCGTTATTTCTCATAATGGTTTTGTTCCAGCTTTTTAATGATAATGTGGTTATTAAAGTTTGACATAATTTTATTAGATTTTCAAAGAATAATTATGAGATGATTAAAATGGATGAAGCATTGTAAATAATGTAGCCGTAAATTCCAATAGGAATAAACCTTTAAATTAGACATTGCACTATGTCTAATAGAATATCATCAAGGAATTCCCACACCTTTAGTTATAAAAAGAACAATTTTCTGTCTTATTCATGGTCTTGAGATATTTCCGAGTGCCAGACTAACGGTATAAATTATTAGCTCAGCGCTCCATAAACATCGTTTTAAATCACATCATACTCTACAGACTGAAATCCTTCTTAGCTAAATCATGACAAAGCTATCGGTATTTGATAATGAAAAAAGGTTTTCAACAGCAATAATATTTGAAATTTGCTTTGCATATTCCATAATAGGCACTCTGTTTCAAATAATGCAGAAATAACAAATGTGCTATTCAGATTTTTCTGTTATACTGAATTCAATATTTCTCGATTAATTTCCAACTGCTACTTCTATTGATTTTCATATCGCTTAGAGCACTTGGATGATGAACTTGATTGAGAAGTGGAACTCCTAATTAATAGCATATATTTTTTATTTCTCCCACTGACTAAAAGTATTCATTGGTATTACACCTGTAATTGTCTATTTCCTCAATTCTAATTGTAATTGTTATGTCTTGCACTTCCATTTTTCTTGCAACGCATGAATGGATTGTTTTCATTCTCATCTGACATCAATCGTACCTGTTTCAATTCTAAATTATGGCTAATCATCATAATTATATACTTTATTTATACTCCCAAATTCGATAACTTGTAAATAAACCATGAAAATTATTTATGAGTGTACTATCGAAGTATACCTACATCTATTGACCTTATGAACCCATTTTCTTCTTTCTCTATTTCATAAAACTAATGGAAATATGGTATATTTCACATAAATAATTGCTCCTCTTGTTTTGCCACTTTACTTAATGAAAAACTGAACTTTACAATATCTTTTCAACTTCTTTACACAAAAAAACAACCCTTTATAAGAAATTGAGTACATGAAGTAGTTATAGTAAACCCACCCTACATAAATATTTGATTTTCACTTGAAAATATAAGTTTTGACAATTTTTTATTGAGTTGTGGTCATGAAAAATTAATAAAAATGGTTTAAGACAATTATTAGTGCAGTAAAATTATTGGGTATAGAGAACGAAGTGTTTAATGATAATACTAGGCGAGCAGCAATTTAAAATGTTTGTATTTTTTTTTATATTATGTGCGGTACAAATGCCCAAATCAGAAAAGGAAATACGTTAAAATAATTCGTTTAGTGTGAGGCGAGTAGCAATTGGAGAATATTATTTTTGTTGTATAAAATCCTGGGGTACAAATGCCATTTGAATTCGATAAACACACAAATGTGAAACATAATTAAACTTTCCAAAATGTTAAATATTTCTGTGCCACACTAGGCGAGAAAACAATTTAAAAAGCATCAGAAAAAATATTTCGTGATAAATTCTTTTTGTAATACTGCATGGCGGTCATTCATAAATTTCTGTAGTACTACCAGGCGAAGAAATTGAGAAAGTACCCAAAGAATCATAAGCATACTACTTGGCGAACAGCAATTTAAAAAATACCGAAATATTAATCTGATTTAGTAGTAGCAAATTATAGACGTGCTGTTAAAGAATTGGATTTTTTTTCAAATTATAAATCACATAACTAAAATCTAAAGTTGGTTGATGAGTAACAAGGAACAAAAAAAAATCAGTTCAAAAATCCCTCTCCAGATTTTTTGCTTAAAATTTGTGGAGTAATTTATCCCAAAGTATTTATTTCAGTAACAGGAAAGCAGCAATCAATTCAAAAAGTACCAAGAACAGAGTAAAGAATTATCATATTTGTATGCTAATATACTAAGCGAGCTGCAATTTAATTATGATAATACTGCAACCTGTTATATTGAATTTGAGTATTGCATTTAATGATAATGATACAACGATTAGGTAAAAAAGGGCTCGTATCGTAGATGTTAGTCGTCAATTTTGTATCGATTTTGATGCACAATTATAAAGTCTATTGGCATACTTCATCTTCGCATATTTCATCAATTGGAGATCCGCTTCAGATCAGAATTTACCTATCGAGAACTAACAATAGCTATAGACATATTCAAAAAAGTTTTGAGTTTAAAATAAAAATGGCTGTTATTTTTTTTTAATTATTTTATTTATTTTGATTTCTTTGGCAACATTTTTAACATTTATTTCTAAAAAATTTTAGAATTATTTTTAATTATTGTTGTTGTTTAATAATTAATATTTTTAATATTTGTATTAAGTTTTTATTCTTTAGAAAAAGAAAAGAAATTAATGCAAAATTGTAATGTTTTTAATATTTTTAATGCTTTATTTATCCTATAAATTTATATGAAATGCATTAATTTATTTAATAATTCTAAATAATATCGTTTTTTTTTTTTTTTTTGTTTTAATTCAAATATCTACAATTATTATTTTTAATGTTTTTATATTAAAACAAT
>JANSTX010023683.1:0-15502 GCA_027564355.1 Penthetria funebris | reverse complement strand
CACCAATAGCTAATAGCTGTACTACACCAATAGCTAATAACTAAACTACACCAGTAGCTGTACAACAACAATAGCTACTATAGACATTTTAGGGCCTTGAATTTGTTAGTCATTTAGGTATTTTAAAATGCCATAAAGATGGAATGTATTCCAGAAATGATAGCAAGTTTTATAGGTGCACTACTTACCTTAAATTATGGTTTGTTCCTATTAAATTTTAGGCGAATGTTGAGTATGCGGCAATATTACTATTTTTATTACAATATTAATATAAGTACGAGGAATATTTAATGTAAGAAATGAATTATTATTTTTAATAGTTTTGTCAATTATGATATGGTGGTTGGATGGAAAATCGAAGAAATTTTGTAGATATTATGATGATCGATTGACAAGACTGTAAAATATAATAAAATATTATTTTTAATTTATTTTATTTGAAATTAACAAGCGTTTTTTATTTTTTTTTTGTTTAGTGTGAAAGATGGAAACATTAAAAATTATATTCAATAATCAAATCACATCACAAGCATAGTATTTAAGACCATGAAGAATATCAATGAACAACCATGTTTTTCATTTTAGTTTTTTGTTACGATAAAATATTGGTTATTGCGGAATTTGGTGACCGTTAGCTGTAAGTTGACAATTTTTACTTTTTATTTTCATTTGCTATTGCTCATTTTTTAGTAGATTTTAAATTATTTTACAGTCAGTCGTGCATAAACATAGAAAATACCTTGTAATGAAGAAACTGTTAACACATTGGATAAATTAAATGCATATGCTTTTTGGCGAGATGAAATCGTTGAGGTACGTTAATAATAATTTATATTTATGTTTGACAACACGAAATTAACGGTGCCTTGCACACTTACAAAGCTGTCTAATGATTAGAAAAGTATACCAGTTTAAATATTATCCATCTCTTCCTTCCATCGGCAATGAATACGAGCATTAATTATCATTTGTCTTATAGCATGGTCCGATAATTTAATCTTTTTATTTATAATTAAATAAATATTAATGATAATACTTACAATTTAATGTAGATTGGACAGACACGACAATAAAGTATATGTGTGATAGAAAAAATGAGTGTAATGCAATTGACGAAGGTCGTAATACATTGGAACATTCATTAACTACAGCTGTTTATATTCGTGAAATTGTCTTATCTTCTTTAAATACTTTGGATATTCTGATATATCGAATTCAGACGGGAAACTTTTGTTATCAATCAGTAGTTCGCCAATCCGCTTATTGCTACACTGTGTATAGTTCTTTTTTTTTTTTTTTTTGACAGTATCTAGGAAGGTTTGACGGCTCAACTTAACCATTAGACATTCTTAGAAAAAAATAAATATAGGTTGGTTTCTCCCCCTTTACAAAAGAAAAAAAGGACATTCTTTTTATTATTTTTTTATTTTCGTATTAACAATTTTTTTTTCTTTGTTCTAAATAAAACAAAGTATTGAAAATTTTAGTTTAAAAAAAAAAATAAATTAGTTTCGTATTTCACAATTTATAAAGAGGCTATATGTACATTAAACTGGCAAATATGTATTTGTAATACATTTATTCGGTGGTGTACCAATTGAACCCGATGGACATTGACAATATGGTACCTTACCAAATGAACCATTTGGACAGGATTCTTCCACACATTTTGGTGTTGGAATTGGTTTACATGCCGGTGCTATACCATTATTACTACAGCGACAGAATGGCGGTGTACCAATTGTTCCCTTTGGACATGATGCTACAACAATTTCAGTTTCACAATTTGGCCATAATTTTGGTTTGTCCTGTGGACAATAACAATTCGGTGGTGTTCCATGACTACCACTCGGACATGGACATGGATTTGATTTCTGATCCGGTATACATTCATTATCTTCTACTCTGTGACCACATTCACATTTAACTTGGCGACTACATCTTGGCGGTGTGCCAATCAAACCCGGTGGACATTTACATGGATTTACTTTTGCATCAGCTACACATACATTATTTACAATCCGTTGACCACAATCACATTTTACTGGTTTTTCGCACTTTGGTGGTGTGCCAATGTAACCGGCTGGACATTTACATGGATTTACTTTTGCATCAGCTACACATACATTATTTACAATCCGTTGACCACAATCACATTTTACTGGTTTTTCGCACTTTGGTGGTGTGCCAATGTAACCGGCTGGACATTTACATGGATTTACTTTTGCATCAGCTACACATACATTATTTACAATCCGATGACCACAATCACATTTTACTGGTTTTTCGCACTTTGGTGGTGTGCCAAAGTAACCGGCTGGACATTTACATGGATTTATTTTTGCATCATCTACACATACATTATTTACAATGCGTTGACCACAATCACATTTTACTGGTTTTTCGCACTTTGGTGGTGTGCCAATCAAACCCGGTGGACATTTACATGGATTTACTTTTGCATCATCTACACATACATTATTTACAATCCGTTGACCACAATCACATTTTACTGGTTTTTCGCACTTTGGTGGTGTGCCAATCAAACCCGGTGGACATTTACATGGATTTACTTTTGCATCATCTACACATACATTATTTACAATGCGTTGACCACAATCACATTTTACTGGTTTTTCACAATTTGGTGGTGTGCCAATGTAACCGGCTGGACACGTACATGGATTAACTTTTGCATCGGGTATACATAATGGTTGTTCACCTTTGTGACCACATGGACATGGCAACGGTGTACACTTTGGTGCATTACCTGTAAAACCTGGTGCACACACACAATTTGGCGGTTTACCGACGGTACGTGCCGGACAATATGAATTATCAGTTTTACAATTTTTAAAATTTGTACCGTCCGGTTTGCATAATGGTGCTTCACCTATTGTACCACATGGACACTCTAATTTTGTACATTTTGGATAAACACCGGTATGACCAGCATCACATACACAATTTGGATATTCACCGGTACCACCTGCAGCACAATATTTTACACGACAATCTGGCCATGTTCCATAGCGTCCCGGTGGACATACTTTAATATATTCACAATTTGGTTGAAAATCTCCTTTATAACCGGCTGGACATTTTATGCGATTACAATTTGGAGGTATACCGTAAAAATATTCCGGACATGGATCATAACAATTTGGTGGTGTACCTCTTTGTCTCGGTGGACATTGTGGAACTGTCTGTATTTTAATGCACTTTGGTTTCGTACCATAGTAGCCATGTGGACAACCTTCATGATAAACTGTAGCTGTTGCATTATATTTACAATTTGGTTGATAATCGCCCGTAGAACCTTTTGGACATTTAATTTTTTCACAATCTGGATACCGACCAGTTGTATATATTGGACATGGTTTTATACAATTTGGTGGTGTTCCAACATAACCTTTTTCACATTTTGGTTTTGGTTCTGGTAAATAAGCTGGTCCAGCACAATTTGGTTTTATACCCACTAATGGTGGATTACATTCTTCTGCAATAACATAATTTGTTGAAATTGTACCGATACAAATCACAATTAGGTACTGCAATGAGAAATGAAAAAATTAATATAAACATTTGTTTGTTTTTATGTTCGATTATTTTTATTTATTTATCTTCTTATTCTGTTTATATAGGTGATGGAAAATTTCGGTTCGTAAAAAATTTGCAGTTTTATTAGACGGAAACAATTAAATTAAAGGATAAAAAATTCGGGTATGTTTGGAATATATAGGTTATAAACAAAAAATTATTATTATTATTTAAGATCAAAAGGGTTAAATTACTATTTACAACTATGTATATTGTATTTGAAACCGCCACTCATAGAATAGTACTGCTAATTTTATGGATGTTGTGTTATGAAATTTGTGTCATGTACATTATGTCAACCCTAATGAGTCAGTCCACTCTTCTGCTTGTTCCTCATCTTCAATTTCTTCTTTGCCTTATTCCTTATGCAGGGTCGTCCCTTCTACTTCTCAATCTATTTGTCCAAAATTTTATACATCGTCAACCTCTCTCTGCATTTAATCCGTTCAATTCATTTTGAACTACTATTTATGTATTTATCTCAAATTACCCACCTCATTGGTACATAGGGAAACACGATGATGTTTGGTTGATGTTTTTATTATACATAAATATGTAAATGTCAATAACATACCATGATTTACAAAAAAAAAAAAAAAAAAATCGGTGATCGAGTTACTGGTGATAATTTAGTGGAGGTAAAGAATGGGTTTCAGTTACTTTTAATGTTAATCGATCACATATTAATAAATTGCAAAACCGTTTGAAATATTTTCATTTAATTGAGTGAAGCTCATGTCGTATTTTTGTGATGCTTCATCTGTGATTCGTTTAACAATTTCTATATTAATTGCATATACGAGCATTTATAGTCAACATTAAAATATACTGGTTTTTTCAAATTAAATTTAATGAGATAGGTTTTTTTTCTATAAATAATGAGTAGTAAAAATTAATTTATGCGAAAAATGCTAATGCAATGTATTTTGGATTATATAAGCTCTGTTTTATTACGAGTGCAGTCAGTCATCATAAACAATATTTTATTATTTTGATTAAATCGTTAATTTGAAATAGAATGTGCACTATATTGAGAATATTTTGTGCTGCAATGACTTCAGCATGGAAAACGAGTTCATCGTTGGCACAGAAAATGTTAACTAACGATAATATTAAGAAATGTAACTTGAATTATAAATGCTTGACAGTGTAGTAACGTATTATACAATATCAAGGACACGAACAAGACCGCATCCTTTAAATAAAATAACAATTATAACGAATACACGTATAACAACTCTATATGCTAATATGACATTTTGATCTGGTCCCAAAATCTATTGATTATCTCTGATATGTCGAATTACTTCAAAGAAAATGGACAGATACGGTCTTCATCGCAAATATTTCTTTAACTATCTATTCTGAAATTCTTAAGTGATATTACTTTGAGTGAACGTATTTAAGATAAAATAATAATTTTTGTTTAAAACTTAATTTGACAAAAATTTTACTAGTATATGTGACAAAATTTTATTTTAAGCAACTTTAACAAGCGACAATACGCTGGTAAAAATACATATACATTTTTTTATTTTACGTTTATTGATTTCCCACATAGACTTATATCATCCAATTTCTTATCTCACCTTTGATGCTGAATCTCAACATTTTAAAATAGATTCTGTATCCGGTTATTCGTGTTGATAAAAGGTCAAGTGTGGTTCTTACTTTGTTCTAATTCGTATTAAATTGTTTATATATTACATAAGCACATTTTCGATGATTTAACTAACTTGTTTTACTATTTCTTTGATTTCTATTTTATTTTATTTTTTCTTCAAAATATTAAATCAGGATTTGTTACCTGTATAAAAAATGTGTTACATTCTGATTAGATAGAATATATAATAAATTATTTTCCATATAAATTGCCAGTGAAACGAATTTCAAAAGATTGGAATTTTTTTGATAAATTCGATCAACGTCCTGAATATTATGTAAAATAATGCATTCAGTAGAGTGATTTGTTGTTTAAAGACACACTTATATTTCAATTAAATTTTTATTCCTGCTCATATTCAATAAAATACATTATAGAGTTGTAACTTTGTTAACGTAACAGTTGACAAGATATAAAAATTAATTGTACAGAGTATAGGACTTATAGTGAATATAACAGTGACCACAGCGTGCGTATAAGACTAGTACAGAGTTTTTAAATTCACAAACAATCTCACATTGTTTTGTAAATGTTAATTCTGAAATACATTTACGAGCCCTACAAAAATTGATAGCCATTGGAGTACAAGACTCACTAAATTTAGACTACAAAATTACTTGATTTTCATTTTAAATTAATTAAATTTTCCTCAATTTATGAGGTTAAAAATTGACACAAAAACACACACAATTTTATCAATATTTTAATTCACATATTTCTTCTTTTTTTTTTTTTTTTTGATAATCCAAATTTATTGATTGATTGAATCAGTGAATACTCGTGTATATATCCATTTGTTTATTGATCGCGTGCACAGACGATATTTTGTTATAAAATTTTAATTACCACAAAATTGATTTTAATCGAATTTTAAACATTTTTATTTATTTAAATATTTACCAGTAACATCTTCGTTCAACTTTTCTTATCCAATTGTTATCCTTATGTTCGATTCTCAAGTTTTTATAGCATCAGCTTAAGAACTGGTTACATTTTATATATCTAATTTTTTTTGTTTTAACGTATTAACTTTACATATTTATCAATATTCATATTATATACATTTATAATTTCGGCATACATCAAGAAAATCATTTGGCAGAATACTATCTAATAAAATTGATTTAATTATACAATATTTTGTATTAAATAATAGTTTATTATACTATCGAATGAATTTTATTTTAGATTATAATAAATGTCACCCATTTAAATAAATAGCTATGTCTATCAGTCATCTTCGTACGTGTCCCTGAATTTGCTACTGGAAACTTGTCTGTTTAATGTCTACATTATCGTCTCTGATTAATTTATATTTTTTTTTTTATTAAAAACTGTGATAGTTCAATAATTTTTTCAAACATATCCATGTTGAAATTTTAAAATTTTTCATTTATTTTTCACTGCCTACCGTCTGACAAACATCCTGTTAAAGCATTTTCTTCAATATTATTGCAACTGATTATTTCTGTAAATAATTTCTGCAATGAGTGTCCATATAATTTGGTAATTGTACGTTCAAAATTTCGATTTTATAACAATTCAATTCATGTTCATAAAATTATACAAATTTCAATGTCAAATGTGTGATCGTTGTTTTGAAAACGTCATATCTAGTAGAATATTTTAGAATGTTGTGTCTATTTTCTTAAGATTCTTATCTAAAATAAAACAAAGCTGATTTGAAGTTTTAGATATAAAAATAAGACGTATTTTTTGTAGTATTGTATTGTTTCAGAATATTATATTTTGTATGTGAAACTATACTCTGTACATGTTCCGTATTATTTTTACTCCGCCGTAACTCTGTACTAGAGTGGACAACGACCTATTTTGAGCAACTATTGGACGATATCTGTTTTCTGTGTCCAAGAATCGTACTCTTCTAATAGTAGAACTTCGTCCATTTCTTGTATTGTCTAATAAAATTAATGACATGTGTCTACTAAATAAATTTTACAAATAACCATTTGACGTTAATCTTGAAGTGGTTCCTGTAGTGTATTTTTTTCATTCCTTACCAATTTGGTTTACTGAATTTCTTTTGCTCGACTTGACTAGATTCTTGTGTAATATTTTATGTGTAGTTGAGCAGACTGACGGGTGTGTCTTGAATTGTGTAAGTGAACAGATAATATTAAAATTTGTCCTGATTTTGTAGTTAAAGATTACTTCATTTCCACTTGTAGTGGACGGTGTATTCCTGTATTTATTGATTTCGCTGCATTACTATAATATCATCTTTCATTTGAGTTTCTTCAGTTTTATTTGCATTTGTTTATGATGATCTTAATTATTACTTGTTGCACCAATTTTGGTTTATCTATCAATCCCAACCATCTCCTTCCAAGTATTGCCCGAAACGCTGTACTTTTGCTTTAAACGTGTTCTTATTCGTTACTTGGACTTTCATCGAACCTTACATGTTTAGTGCCGATCCGGTTATTGAAAACAATTTGACATTAGAATTGGTATTTAATTTAACATTCCTGAATTTTGCGGGTTTCTCCTCTAAACTCATGATGAACTGCCAGTATCGATCTCCATAGTGACATTGATCCCTTCAATTTTCACAGGACAATTTTCTGTCTGACCAAATGAATTCACCATTTGTTATTTCGTATTAAGTAATTAATAATTTTAAATTATTGAAAACATCATGGGCATAAATTTTGATATTTGCCTTGATAAAATCCACAAACATTTTGAAATTTTACTTCCAATGTTTTTTGATTGTAATATTTATTGCCAATGTTTTATGTCCTAAACTAAATGTTAATATAACTTAATTTATAAGTAATTATAAATATTAGTATGTCAAATAAACCTTTTTTAAAATCAAATTAGATTTTTATCTCAATCGGTTTTGATAAATTTGATTAGAAAATCTATAAACGATAAATTATGAAATCGCATTATCATTTGGATTTCTTGTTATTTATATGCAAATTTAAGACAATTTATAGCTTAATGTGTCTAAATAATACTCGTATAAATATTTCTTGTCGTATTTATTATACGTTAATTGATTTGAGAATAAGAAAAAATATATTTATAACATCTGGAAATTTTAATTATGATTTTATTCAATCCAACATACAGTATAATGTCGCATTACTACCTAAAACTAAAACTACGGTTAAAATAAATTAAATCGGATATGTGTTCTGTTCTCACAAATGTACAATTGTAACAACACGTGAATGTGTAGCACCACCACTTAAATTTGTAACATCACACTTTTAAATGTGTATTACCACCTGAATACACAACACCACATAAAATATGTCACATCTACTAAATTTACAGTACAGTTGATGCACCATTTAAACTCTCAAATCTCAACATAACCTAGAGATTCAGCGCAACGTGAAGTATCCACTTCAACTGTATGGTAAACACAAAACATCATCTAAATCTATTAAATCTATACATGAATAGTCGGTCAGTTTTCAATAATATAAATAAAATATAAAATTATTTTTATAATATAAAATTTATTTAATAAATTAATTAAAAATAACTTCTAATTTACAATAACAAAATTATGGGGTAAAAATTAATTGCACTTGTGTATGTAAATATTAAATGGGTGGTAAAATTTCATTACTAGGTTGTGTTAGCAGATAATCATTGATTGGTAAATTTTCCTTTGCCGGTAAATATTCATTATTTAATAAATGTTGTGATGTTGGTGGTAGATATTCAATAGTAGTCGTTACATTTTGTTTAACCGGTAAATATTCATTACCCAGACAATTTGGTGGCGTTCCAATATATCCAAATGGACATGTACAATATGGTGGTTGTCCAACTGATCCATCTGGACATTCATTTTGAAAACAATTTAAATGTTTATCCGCCTCATTTTCACAATGTGGCCAACGATATTCAATTTTTGGTTTACAATAACAATTTGGTACATTACCATAACTACCATCAGGACATTTACATGGATTACTATTTTCATCGATGATACAAAATGGTTGTTCACCACGATGTCCACATGGACATTCAATTGGTGTACAATTTGGATATGTACCGGTAAATGTTGGTGCACAATAACAATTTGGATAAATGCCAATACTTCCTGCAGGACAATATTCTTTTTGACAATCTGGATAAATACCAGAACTGTCGGCCGGACATGTTGGTCTATATTGACAATTTGGTCGAAAATCACCCGTCCAACCTAAGGTTGTTGGACATTTTATTTTTTTACAATTTGGTGGTTTACCAATTGTATTCAGTGGACATGGTACATAACAATCGTCGGGCGGTGTACCAATTTTACCAGATGGACATAATTTAATTGGTGCTTTTGTTGTTACAATTCTATTTATTTCATAACAATGTGGATAAATACCTTGTTGACCATATGGACATGGTATTGTTATGTATCTACAATTTGGTTGATAATCACCAATGGTATCTGTAGGGCATTTAATTTTTTGACAATTTGGTGCACGTCCTTGGTGATAATTTGGACATGGTTTATAACAATCTGGTGGTACACCTAATTCACCGGTTAAACATTTTGGTGCCTCTGTTGGTAAATAACTGGGTCCAATGCAATGTGGAAATTTACCCTGAAATGGAGGTGTACAAACACATTGTGGATAAATACCCGTTGATCGTGTCGGACATTGTTTGGCTATTGATTTTGATAATGTATTTAAATTTGTGTCAGCTGCTGCCGTTATAATAATTGAAAAGTAGTATAATAGTGCTGAATAAGTTAACTGAAAATTTACAACATAAAAAAAATAATTGATTAAATTTGATTTTTCCGTGTGTGCTTCTAAAAAGTTAGAGGTTGTATTGGAAAAGGAAATATAAATATTATATATAATTTAGAATTGATGGGCGCGGTCGTATATATATAATTAATCTAGTTCTTGTTAATTAATTTATAAATTTATGCGATAATTAATAAGCATATCTGAATTCTAAAATTTAATGTTATTTAAACAAGCTATTAATAAATTTTAAGTTTTATTGATTTTTTTTTTGTTTCTGTATGGTGCTTCCATCATATGATGCAACCGCAACTGTTTTCTATATAGTAAGATAAATTTGCATACTTTACTGATTTTTAAAAGAGTAATTAATTTTAATTTTGCATAAATTAATTTATAATTATTTTTTTTTAATTTACATCCTTCACATTTATATACTTGTAGAATTGGAAAAATTTATGTTTTAACATCATAATAACGTGTTATCCGATATATGATAGTGTGACATAGGATTGATCGTAATCGGTGATTAAGCGAGATGTAAGTCGGTATTTAGTGAAAAACGGACAATTCTTTCTAAAATCAAGTTAAATGACATATCAGCACCCACTAATTATGATTCTTGTTTCAAAAATTTAAAATAAAAATTTAAATGTTTTTTTAAATTTTTTAAATATTGCGTGCCGGCGTATATACATTTGTCATTTAACTTGATTTTGGAAAGAATTGTCTGTTTTTCACTAACTACCGACTTACATCTAGCTACTGCACTTTTTTCTCCATTTAACTGTTTTGTTTAGAAAAAAATATTGCGGTGATATTTTTACTAGTAAGTTTCATAATCCAAACTCAAAAATCTTCATTTAGAGCTCCATTTCCCTGGATTTGAAGGAAAAATGTACACTTTTATAGTATTCTGTGGTGGTCGATCACTTAGGATATGTCTTATTTGTTGTCGTAGTCATTCTCATGTTCCAGGGCGTTCCCTTACAACTTTCAAATTTCATTTAATTTTACTGCTGTCTGTTCGTTAGCCCCCACAAGAATTTTGACTGTATTGATTATTTGAATCGCTTGATGTTTTTAAGTGATTTGTTGCCAGTTGCTCTAATATATGATTGTCCTTATTATTCGATTATATGATGCAGTGCTATTACAGTAGTACTGAACACAATTTACCATGTTCAGTCATCTTAACGTGTCAGTGTTATATTATAGCAACTATAACTATATTTGATGTTACAACAAAATTACTAAAAGCAATCAATAGATGAATTTATAATACAAAAAAAAAAAAAAAAACATTGACAACGAAAATACAAAACTATTGATTGAAACATAAATAAAACCGAGTTAATGGGCAATCTGGATAATAATTCGGGATTATTAGATTACTTTATCTGCGGTATGTGATTGATTTACATTTAGAAATATTTAGCGATAAAAATGATAATCCATATACAATTTGCCTAGTTAGTTTAAGTCTTTTGCTGAAATTGTGTCGCGTCATTAGAATTATCTTAATTTTATATCATCAACATACATAAAACATTTACTAAATACATTAACAATGTCATTATTAAACAGATTGAACAAGAGTGCACATTGGTGTTTTTTGTTGAGGCACACCAGCTACTACCAGAAAATGTCTGTATTGGGACTCACCAATCTTGGTGTGAAACTCAATTTGGTACATTCGTAATCTGCCCAAATTGTTTTACAATTTGCATAATAAAATTTTAAAACACTTTCATATGTTCACAAAATTCTTTGTTTCACTTCTGTCCCCTAATTAATTAAGCACATACGGACACAATGAAAATATTTGTAAACGAGCCATAATTCATGCATTTTTTTAAATAATTTTAATAATGAAAAATTAATATTATTAAAATATTTCATTAATTAACATATTAATTTAATTTGAATTTATTAAAGCGAATAATGTTTATAATATTATTTTATGTATCATAAATCCATTTATAAATATTTTTATTAATTTTACTTGTTTATTTATTTCTTACACAAAAATTAATATTTCTTTAATTAAAGCACTTTTTTTCGCATATTATTTTTAATACAAGTAAAACCAATAGTATTTAAACTAATTTATTATTAATATTTTTAATTTTTAATATGGTTTTTAAAAAACGAACATAATTTTATTCGATTTATTTAAATTATTATTGCAATAATTTTTATTAAAAATTACCAAAATCTTCATTGTATGACGAAATTTTGCGACAAATTAACGCAAATTTTACAAATTCGATTGTTTTTATATAGAAAATGTTTGTTTTTTTTTTTATTTTTTATTTCTTTAAACTGGTTAACTTCTTTGGCGTAATAGAGTCTCAAAAAAGACTTATTATATATTGACTTATATTTATTAATGTTTTTTTTTTTTTTCCAAATAATTCTAAATTGCAAAAAAATTAAGAAAAAAAACTGAAAATAATCTTTTATCCAATTCTCATAGAGATTCTAGAAACTAGTTAATCCCATTGATTACTTATGTATTATTAAAGCATGAAACAGATAAAAAAAAAATCAATAAAAAAACATGAGATCAATAAATTAAATTTGATATTCATAATGAAATATGTTTGAATAGTATTTTAGTTCAAAATTAATTTTCGGGTAATAAAAACAAACTATTAATATACTTACTCGTATATGGATAGACATTTGAGACCCACAACATTAATACATTACATTTTATTTCACCAATTTGAAAAACAAAAAAAATATTTTTATTGTAGGTTTTTCTGATTAATAATTCATTTAATAAAGATTTTTTTTTTTTTTTTGACAAAGCTATTCAGGATTTACCCAGAAAACAAAACAAAAATAAAATTAAAATAATCTAACGTTGACATATTATTACAACCTTCAAATTAAATTTAAGAGATAATATCACAGTAAAACAAAAAAAAAAAAGAAAACAAAGCAAAAATATTGATAAAATATCACCAAATGTTAAATTGGAAAATGTTCCACTACAGAATTGGATCTATGCTCAATTTCTATACTTAATGATCCATATGGTTCTCTGTGTCGCAGATGTTATCCTTAACGTTGTTTCAATTAAATTTTTTGTATTCCAAAAATACACAAATATTTCCAGTTAAAATAAATTATGTACACGCATTACATTATAACTCTATGTAAAAGACAGTACTTTTGATTCTAATTCAATAATTGTCAAAGTGTTGACATTATACCAAATTAATTTATTTAATTCACATTTAATGTTACAAAATATTGCATTATTCTAATCAAAAATTAATGTTAAATATTATTAACAGATTAGTCCATAATTTAACATAAAATATTCACCATAATTTCAATTGACCTTTTATGAAAATACTAAGAAAAACGCAGCTATCCCACACAGATATTCAGATATGCAGATATATTTTACATTCTTATTGTTAAAAAAAAAAAAAAAAGTTTAATAAAAATTCATAGTTAATGCTTTCTGAGAAATTATGAATAGCTAATAATTTAAATTTAATGTCTATTTAGGGGTGATAAAATTTAATAAAATTCAATTCAAATACGACACAACTAAGACATCATAAAATTATACGATAGTTAATTATTTTAATGTCAATTTGCTGCCCAACTCTTCAAACCGCCGATCCTACTATGGAATATAGTCACTTCTTATGGTTTGCGAAAAATGCTGTAAGAAGACTTTTCTTCTTGCTCATTGAAAAAACTATCTGTAGAAACTATAAAACTAACATTTATCCTATATATAAAATCCAAATATATTATTTGTGCCTAATTTCAATTTGTGATTACCTAATTTCATTTAAAAAACTGTCCTCAAAATAATGTTCACTAAAGTGCTTTTTCTTCCATAATTCTATAAACGCACTTTACATATTAATGCTATTTGTCATACCAGCTAATACAGAAGCTGGAAATGTATTTCTTTGACCTCTTGCTGTCGGAATTCATGTCATACCAGCTAATACAGAAGCTGGAAATGTATTTCTTTGACCTCTTGCTGTCGGAATTCATAATCCAGTTAACACATATTCACCACCAATTCTATTATTTCTATAAATTTTCTTGACAAGAATAAAAGTATAAAATAAATTAGCAACAGTTTATATTATTTTAAAAATATAATACTTGATAAATTGTCAAAATTTCCACTTCTCTGCCACTTTCTTATAAATGTCTTTTGTGATTTTGGTAACGAAAATAAACCCATTCTAATGTTAATTTAATTAATAGTATATATCAATGTCATGTCACACTAAAATGTTCTTTATTTTCGGTCATAACCAATTGACCTGTTAATGGTACCGTATTAATTGCAATACCTGAACATATCCCACCAGTAACACGACAAGCACCAAGTGTACCTAGAATTCTAGCACCGCCATTAATTGATGTGTTAATTCGCACATATAACTAGAATTTTGAAAAACCAATAAATGCTGTTTATTTTCGTTCATTAATTTATGATCTGACAAAATGTAATATTGACATACATTGTTGTAGTTGGTAAAACATCTATAAATTCAAAATTGAAAAATTAATAAAATTTATATTAAATTCACATAAGAAAAATGTACATCCATCTCATCCTCATCTCTTGAGCGTTCAACTTATCCTATGTTACCAATATTATATACCACATCGATTCTGATTAAATTTCATTGCGAAAAAATGTTGTCCTAAATAAGATTTGAAGCCCACTGTCTGTCATGACAGTCATGAAAGTACAGCACCCTGCACTATCACATCTGAATATCACTGAGTAAATACTTAATTTTTTAGAAAATTAGAGATAGTATTCTTTCATGTATAAACGATATACGTTGCAGGGTGTCTTCAGCAATATGGAATCGAAAGAAAATAGTTTTGATAAAATGCTAAAATCCTTATGTCAAATGATAACTGGATAATGGCCCTTTAGGATGAAAAATGAATAATGATGTAAATGATTGAAAATGTGAACAATATCTGTATTTGGTATTGTAATGTAATTCCCTTTCATATGGTTAGTAATGAGAAACATCTTTTAATATTATGTGTGTAGGAGTCGATAATATGGTTTTAGTAGTTTTTTTTTCTTGTTAATATTCATTGAAATATTATTGAAGGAGCGTCGTCTCTAGCCATTATATTTCACACGGAAGTTGCAAATTTTTGAAAAACTAAATATTTCCTTACTGATATACTAAATTGTCAATACCTCATATTATTTTCAACGTATAGCTGACTGAATTAATTTTTTTTAAACAAATGTTTATTTAAATTTACACCTGCCTTATAATTTACGCCCACGAATTGTTCTTCTCACAAAATTTGGTAATATTTTTAAATTCATTCAAACTTAATTTCACTTTCTTATCAAATAATAGCATTGAACTTTTGCGACCTTGTGATGTATATTGCGATCTTATGTTATAGATATATATACGTTTATGGTTTATTTTGATTTGTTTTTTTCTTCTTATACGAGAATATATACGAG
>JANSTX010023672.1:0-15502 GCA_027564355.1 Penthetria funebris | reverse complement strand
TTCTATTTAATGAATACTTATATATTATGTTGTAATCCGTTAAACAATTTCCAGGGCCTCCAATAATTGGCAACCAATTATACATTTCTCTTGTTTAAATTAATTTTCATAATTTTACATTTCATTATAAATAAAACCATATTGGCATAGGTTATAAAGACAATCCTCATTTCAGTGGAATGTTCAAAATTTAAAAACTAATTAAACAATAACTCCAATATTTGGTTCTTTGAGTGAGATGTTGGAGTTATTCTTTAATTAGTTTTAGCAAAATGAACTAAATTTTAATTTAAGTGCATGGATATAGCTAAAATATTGAAAGAATTTGTGATATCATCACCTATCTGTATACAAATAACATTTATATTACATTTAATGGCATTAATAATAACAATATTATTATAAATTTCAGAAACATTTAAAATTTTTATTTGTTTATCAAATTTTGCGGTATTTTTATCAGCTAAATATCTATGTTATCAGACTTTCTATTTAAATATGTACTAACATATATAAAATAATAAATTTTTAAGTTGAATAATTCATTTATTTAATATAAAATGTGATTTGACATTAATCTAAAAATAAAAAAAATTAAAGTTATAAGCATATAAGCATTAATAGTGTAGTACACCATTATTTTTTTAACGTAATTGTACCTCTGCTTAATCGCACCGTTAACGCGATCACACAATGTAAATATCGAATCGTTAATAATCGATCGAAGGTAAATTTTGCAATTTAAATATACTATTAAATTTTAATTCGTTATTTGTCTGATCTATAAATAATTGTCTGATCTATGAATTGCAAAACATCATGCTATTGCCATTTTAGAACTGATTTTTACCACAAATAATTATGAGAAATCAGAACATAAAGAAAATATTACAATTGTATTAAATCAAAATTGCCATTGAATATGAAAATAACATCGATTTAATAGTTAAATAAGTGTTTTTATTGAGATATATATGTCAATTCGTTTTGGTAGTAACTAAGTGTAAACAGAATAAGTTGGTGTAATCTACTCAATCAAACGGCAGAAATTGATATATAATACAATCGAGTTATCACGATGATTCCACATGGAACTAAAGATGGGTTGGGTAACCTAGATGTTAATAGGTTATTCTATTTGTCACCAAAAGTTTGACCATGGTTGTGTTTATTCCACATGCATTCTGATTCTTATTAAGTTGAATATTTGCATTTTAATTCATTGTTGATGTCAAAATAAACAATGTCTATATGTTCCGTATATACATTATTTTTGGTATAGAAAATTACGTTATAAAGCAAACTAATTGTTCAAGCAATTATTTGATTTTATCGTATACAAATAATTTTAATTGATGTTTAATTAATTTATCGTATTTGTGCAAATATATTTATCAATTTAGGTAAAAGCAGAGATAAAATTTTGTTGTACATTATTATGAAATACTTATAATATTCGACGTAAAATTTATTTATTATTAGACCCAATTATTTAATTTATTATCTCAAATGTATGGAACTTGTTCCTGGCTTTTTTAATGCAAATTTTGCATCAAGTTTCTTTGAGAAATAATTCAAAATAATAAATTAATCAAAATTATATATTACGATATAACTATTTACATTTACGAGTATTTTTGCATTACAAATTTAAAGTAATTTATCGCGTGAGAATTATATGTGCGAAAATAAGTAATCTGGTATTAATTATCTAGAACTATTAAGCATAGAACAGTGAGTGATTTTTTTAAAACAAAATAACTTATTTCACAACATAAATTAATATGATATTGTAAAATTTATTTTCATTTCATAATAATTGTATTGTAATAAAATACGTAATTGTAAAAAATAGGCGACATGATTCTTGTTGTCATATTTGCGGTATTAAAGAATAAAAGTGAATTTAGTTACACAATATTGTATAGTATAAATTAATTTATTATAAATCAATATAATATGTGATAAATTTGTAACTATAAAATAGCATTTATTTAAATAATTTACATTCTGTTTAATAGAACGCTCAGTCTTTACCAAATGCAAAATTTCCATCATTAATCATTATGAACAATACATAAAAGCTTTTTTTAAAGCTTTATGAAAACAACGAAACATACTTTATTATCTGTGGCAATTAAGAATATATTGATACTAGAAACATTTCTGCGTAAACTGAATTTGTCAGTATCTTATTTGTGCAAATAATTTCGTGTACCAGTAAATTTTAATAATTTACGTGGAAATGTCTGAAATGACAATAATGAGTTAAATATATAAACTACATTATTGAATAATTTGAATTTAAATAAATTAAGACATTCTTTCAATAAAATGAACAAAATGCATCATATAAAAAAAATATGGATCTTATACTAGATGGGAATCTGTTAAGATTATGCTATAAATTTGAATTGCAACAGATCTTTACCTTCTCTTACAATACCAGTTATGTTCAATAAATTGTATTAATAAACAAATCATTCCATTATAAAAAATTATTATAGCAATGATCTAGATTTTATAATTTATAATGCAAAAAGAGCACTTAATGTTTTAAAAAAATAAAAAAAAAACTATATAATTTTTAAAATATTGTCCTGAGAACTTTTTTCAAAAAAATATATGCATTTGGTAACAATTTAAATTTAAATATCCAGAAATTAGTCAGCAGAACTAATATTATTTTTAAATTAAAATTCAGTATAATAAAAAAGCAATAAAAAATTGTGGTACTAAAAGTTAACTACAATATAAAATTTTTATTTTATTTATAGTTCCTCTACATTATATAGAGTTTTAAAAAGTTTAAATTATGTGAATAATTTTCAGAGAAGTTAATTTGTGCAATATGGAACTTGGGTTTCTATTTTTATATATTAACTATAAATAAATGTTGGTCATATTCTTATACTATCCATACTACCCTAAACCTATTATTTCGTTATGAAATTGTACACAAATCAGCGTTGGAATGATTCAAAACGGAGATAAAAAGTACATATCTTTTTAGTTATTTTTAAAAGATATGCATTTGGTTATATTTGGACGATAAAAAGTAACTTTTCATAAAAAATACACAAAATTTTGACACCTTTTTAATATTGTGGAATAGTTTTTTTCTAAAAACTATTTTTATTTGAAACTTCTAGAAGAACATGGTTTGAACATATTTTGTAAACAATTTTCTTCATGCTAATATTAGTTTGAATGTTGATGATATTAATTCTACGTTTCCCAGAAGCTTATATGCGAGGTAACTTAAGCTTGTGGGCACATATAGGTCACATGTGACTCCTATAGTGTGCCGACTAATCAATATATTTATGAGTGATAAATTTTTCCTTATTCTTCAACATTAGCATATATTTTGGCTTTAGAATTTATAGTATTGTTTTATATTTTCAATAATATGATAAACGAAGAGTCAAATACTATAAAATTATGAAAATAAAACATCATAAATTATATTATGGTTTTTTTTTTAGTTATTCCATTTTTATAGTGTTTGGATCTATACTTTTACTTGTTAGACATAAAAGTTTTATTTCTCTTTTTGTGTATTTCGTTTATGAATCCTTAAACCCTACGGCATTCATTTTTACACACACACATATATATATATATATATATATATATATAAGGTTATTATCATTTTCTAAACATTTTGATTTACGACTTAATTTGTAAGTACCATACATATAAGAATTTCAGACCCTTAATTAAATTTTTAAAAAGTAAATATTTAATAATCTTTTCAATTTATTTAATTATTGGTTTCTTAGGAGAATATAGATAAATTATGAAAATGACTATAAAGCCACATGAAACATACGACTAGAAATCAATAAATAATTGTGTTTGCGATTTTTATTTCAAAATAAATCAAATTAGTATGAAGATTTATTGAATTGTTAATGTGTAAAGACAATTTGACGAAAGAAATAAAACAATGGACTAGCATCTAAAAATTGCTTAATCTATTTTTTCGATAACGAAATATGTCAACAATAGCATATGATCGAGTCTATAGAGATGGGTTACTCGATAAGTGATCATTTTACCAACAAAGTAATTTACAAATTACTCTACATAAAAATTTAAGTACATATCGGAATGTGCATTGCTAAGTTAACACGCGCAGTGTTATCCTATAGCTTAGGTATCCATGTAGAGTATACGTAAATTATTAATATATTTCGATACTTTTAGTAATGACTATAGAAATTATGCAATCAATTTATGCAATTATGCAATCGTTATTACATTGGTGTTATCTGTTATAATAAATCATAATTCAATGAAAGCTTATATTATATAATGTTACATGGACCACGACAGAATGTTTTTGTTTTTCGTAGAAAGGTTTAAGTCTATGAAGTAAACCTTCTCTTAAGGCATAAACTTGAAATAATTTGGAAATGTATGATGATTATTCTATATACATGACTAGATTTATTCTCACATATTTGTTTCCTCTTGTCTCGCATATTTTCTGAAATGCAATATTTGATTCCAATTGGTGTAGACAATGCATTTATTGAATTTTTTCTTTTTTCTTTTCAGATAATCATGGAAGCCAGATACGTAGTATTATTGATTGCAATCATAATTGCACTATTTTCGACAACTATTGATGCATGTTCTTGTATGCCAGAACATGCCCAAACAAAATATTGTAAAGCCGATTATGGTAAACATAATTTAATGATTTTTCTATTATTTTACATTAGTTTAACGTAAATTTATTAAGCACATTTATTTTATTATTTATATAGTAATAATTGCTAGAATCTTACGCAAATCAGCAAATCAAATTAATAATATGGATGTTTATAAAGTGGAAATTAAAAAAGCATATAAGGTAAATTTATGTAAATAAATTTCAATAATATTTAGAACAACAGTTGAATATGATTGGTGAACATTAAATTTACTTGGCGGAGTCGTAATGCTCTAAACAGGATTATTCGGCAATGATGATGGAAATTAATCAGTGTTCAAGAGAGAGTTATATTCGACATAATGTTTAAGTAGATGATAAGCGTTAATACTGTGATTCTATATGTTATAATCTCGTAAAAAAATTACAGAATAATATCTTAAATTACTATCAGTACGGGTCTGCAATAATAACAGTAATCTTGAAAGCACAACACTGTAGACACGACAATTATCTTCAGAATTTGCATATAATTTTTAATCAATTTCCTTTTAAAATAATATTTTTAATAATTAATTAATTAATTAATTAAATTAATTTCTTTTTTTTTAATTTTTGATATCATTTAGATGTCTGATAAAGCAAATTTCCATTTAAAAGAGGGTCGCATAATGACACCACCATCAGAATCCATGTGCGGCATAACATTGAAAAAAGATAAACTCTATCTAATAGCAGGAAGAGCCGGTAGTGTTGGACTATGTGATTATGTTAAAGAATATTCTAATATGACAATAGTTGAAAGAAGAGGTTTCGCTGGTGGATATAAAAAGGGATGTTCTTGTAAGGTTAGGAATTGCCATTTTTTTTTAGAAATAAATAATAATAGTAAATTAAGACTAAATGCGAAATAAGCTAAATACGTCAAATTGCAACAACAAACTGTAACTATATGTTAAGATAATAATGGTGATGATAATATGTAAATCAGCATCTAAGTATATTTACAACTTATATTCTAATATACACATTTAAGTGTAAATTGACTAATTCAAAGGTATCATTTATGGTATAATCAGTAGTATATTATTGTGATGCTAATCACATAACTATAATCAAATAAGCCAAACATTAATGTAATCAAGTAAATTAAAATTCGGATTAATACAGTTTCGACACTTACGTAAGCAAAGTATGATCAGGTACACAAATAGTCAGCTAGACAGCTAGCTAGTCTTACAGACTAACAGACATACAAGACAAGTAGACTGAACAATTAACAAACAAACTGACAATTAAACAGACAAGCATACCAACAGACAAACTAACAGACAACTATAGTTACAGAGATAAACAGACAAATAGAAAGACACGGTGGAATACAAAAAAAATCACTCATTTGTGCATCTAACACTACACATATTTAAATTTCGTATACGCTATCAGCGGTGGTAGTTTTCTATAGATTGGAGAAGATCAACTAACTACCTATTTAAGCACTTAAATGACACTTGTTTCCATTAATAGGCAATTATTATCGGTCGTTTTGGTGGTAATCGATATTTTTAGACATCATTTTAACATCAAACTGCCGAGACCGTTGCATAATAGCCACAAGTGAAAAATTAATTTCTCTATTTTCTTCTATTTTAGATTAATGCAGTATTTAATACAGCACATCATCAATTCATTGGTACATGTAATTGGAATTATTTCTCAAAATGTGAATCAGATTTTGGAGCTTGTGTACCATCAAGAGGTTTAATCACCGATAATAAACCAATAAAATGTCATTGGCGTCAAAGTTCAGCGTATAATGCTTGTCGCAAAGTCTAGTCAAATTAAAAATATTATTATAAAATTTAATTTATTGAAAAAATTTTGAATACTAATAACCATCAACATATTCTTTTCATTCTTCATTTTTGAGTTTTTTTTTTTTTTGTAAGAAAATTCTACTCGAATATTCATATTTTTTAAACATTAAATTATTCTATTATTTATTCCATCTTTTATTATTCGTTTTTTTTTTTATAAAAATATTTAAAAAAAAATTAAATATTCCAGATAATATTAAAAATTATTTCTTTATAGAAATTTATACTGAAAAATGTGAAGCAATTTTTTGTAATATAAAGAATTAATAAAAATAATAATTAAAGAAAAAATAATTGTGTCAAAAATGTAAATATATTTAAGACATAGTACAAATTGTGTTATAATTAATAAAAATGAAAACATACTCGTAATATTGTTTTGTATATATGTGTAAAATGTATTTATTACTCATCAGTACCTAATTAATTTAAGCAAAAATTAAATTAAAAATTACTTACCAATTCTTTAGCGTTTGGAAAATAGGTCTGTTCAATTAGTGGAAAACTTTCTTTACCTTGACGACGTTGTATTTGCAAAAGATGCGAAAATATCCATGGTTTATCCTAAAAAACATAATTATAATTATAATTATAATATTAAAATTAGTTAAGAAAATTAAATTATGACGAATTATTTATATAATGTTTATGACTAACATTATATATGAATGACACTCATCCAGATTTGTTAGTGCTACTGATTTTATCTATAGAAATAGATTTTTAAAGGAAATACCAAATGAAAATTGAATTTTGATATTTGTTTCTATTTACGGATAAGATCATCATATTGAGCAAAAGAAAATGAGATTTGAAATTTAACAATATAAGTAATTTATTAATCGGCTAAATTTGTAAGCAGGAAACCTATTTACATTTATAATCATCTTAATCTTTTCGCCTCAATGGTGGTTATAGCGCGGCACTACTATGTTAATTTACCATTACTAATATCTATACGTAACATCAAATGCGAACTCATATATAAATATAAAATAATAGTCGGGTTATACATTTAAATATTTCAGTACGTTTGTGCATAAGTGTTTAGCTACCTATAGTTTTTTGGTGAGATGTTATCACAACCAGTTTAGAATCGCGACATTGGAACCATATTTTTAGCCTAGATCACACATATTATTATTGACTTAAATCATGATAGAGTTGTCGTCAACAACGCATGGAGATAAAGATATGTTGAGTAACGTTAATGATAGTCGGTCACTTTATTCGTTACCAACATAATATCATAGAAAAATCAACAAATCGAAAAATTCACTACATTTTACATATACTTGTGAAATCGTGAATGACTTAAAAAATATCACTGTTTATCACTGTATTATTTTACAGAAATTGTGCATTAAATTCGAAAGTGTTAAAGTAATTTAACAAAATTTTAGCAAAGCCATAAACCATATTAGAATTGATTTATTAAATATACACAAAATGCATACATGTTTCGATAAATTTTAATGATATTTTGTGTTAAAAAGGTACATTTAAGTTATTAGAAAAACCTACATTGAAAATAGGCAATTATACGCATTTTGTAACATAGCTGACTGGTCGCCTTAGTCAGCGAAGTCCTGATCTTCAAGCCGATCGGTTAGACTTCATCTGATACCATGTAGACAAGTATTCATCTTATTCATAACTCAGTTTAAACAGTAACACAATATAAGCAATTTTCTTTAATCCATGCCTATTTGCTAATGACGGTTGTTTTATAGGTTCATATAATGTGATCATATAAATAAAATACTTTGATTTAAGCATATGCATATGTTAACAGTACTATTAGCCTAGACAATTATATCTATTATAGTATATTTTAAAAATGCATTTAAAATTAGATCACCTTAGGTAATTCAAACAGACAAATAATGTAATCGAAATTGCGAATGTACACCTTACAGATAGATGGGTTAGTTTAATTGGCTATAGCATGTATTATATATAATTTGCCATCAAATGAAACTTTCATCTGGGTTGACACAAGGGTATGTTGCATTCTAGTTTATTGTCCATAAAATAAAAAATAAAAAAAATATGATGAAATTGTTGATAGACATTATAAGCTCTTAGGCTACCAAACAAAAGCCAATTACTAAATCTTTTGGACAATTGTTCGGTTGCTTTAGATCTCATAACTTACTATAAAATAAATACATTTTATTAAAGTTAACAGTTGAATAAAACTTTTTCAGTATCATAAATAAAACATAATATTGTCGTATATTTTCTGGTTATTTTTATAGTAAACAATTTCTCTTTGAAATTGACCGGAGAAATATATGAATTTATGTTTTTAAGCAATAGAATTGACACTATTATGCAATTTATTTTGCCAATGTTATGTGACGACAATAGATAATAAAAATAATATACATATATGTAAGGTTTAAATTAACTTATAATAGTAAAATAATAATAATAATAAAAATGCAATAGAATATCAAGTGATTACTAAATAATTCGCAATAGTAATAATACAGACGTTTGTAGTCCTTGTAAGAAATAAATCAATTATGCAACTGTTACGACAACTGTCGTATTTTAAAGAATTTTATATGCAAACGTAAATTTTCAATCACAAATATTTGAAATTATTAATGTTATTATTATCATACATGCATACAAATATACATTTTTTTTAAGGTAAGTAATGACTAATTTGTGAAAACAGTGATAAATAATTATTCGCGTTAAATATTTTATTCAATGGCATTAAATGCATGTATAGGTTTATTAACATATGAATATTAAAAATTCAAATATCTATTTTAAATTGTAAATAAAAGGTCTATTTACATGAAAATTAAATACGTTATTGTTATCTGATCAGTCGCGTGTTGATATGCTAATTACCTCTTTGTGGTTAACAAACTTATTATTATTTATAGCTAATCAAATAGGATTCTATTTTCTGAAAATAAAAAGTACGCAACCGATTGTGGGTAAATTGCTTTTATATGGTCAAAACTATTAATTCAAAAGATGTCATTTTAATTACTTTTATACTGTTAATGAGGTTTATTATGAGCTTTTAAAAAGTCTTTCAAAGTACAGTTACCTTCAAAGTTCCAATTAGCTTTTATGTTTAAATAAGCTTTACGGGAAGGATAAACGCTTTAAAAAATATTGTCAGTTTTTAGCAAAAATCGAATACGCTTGGTTGGTTACAGTGGCGTATCTATGCAAACTAAAGACAAAACCCCAATTAGCACTGTAGTGCCATTGTGATACCACAAATGCGAACGTAAAAAAAATGTAAGAAATTACAAGCTCTATTCATTGATTATTTGTGTATCATTGACTCCCAGTTTTTGTCGCATCCCTGTCTTGTGCCAAAGACGTTTCTCAATTATATTGATTAGATCACCACTTCAAGGTACATATTATTCACCCTTCTCATTATCAAATATAAGATTAATAAGAACAACAACGGCAACAAAATACTTATAATAACCGATGAAATTCCGAAGTTATTAACATCAAATTTAATTGTGTTTGCAATACCATTATCGCAGCTGATTGCTCCTTGTGTTGTTATTGATGTATCAAGCTCTTGTCATGAGCGTTATAGCCTAAGCCTAACGGACATTGAGCGTTTTGAAGGACAATATGGAGATATCAATGAGGGAATTTTTGTGATGATCAAAACGGGATGGGAAAAATTTTGGGGTCATCCGGAAAAGTATAGCAATAATCACGTTTATCCTTCTATATCAGTTATTCTATTTTGTATGCGATATGTGTGATGTTTATCTGTATGATCTATTGATCTAAACTGATATTCTATTGTGAATAATTATTGCAACAATATTATTTATTGTGTTCAGTAATGTGATGCCAGGCTAGTCCTTACACATGCTCAACTTCCTTGTTTCGATACATTTATCGTTTTACATAGTCCTACTCTATACAAACATTTTTCTTTTTATTTTATTGAAACACCATCAGAATTCAGTTGCCATATGTGTTAAGAACTATTTTATATTATATTATGTGCATCACAATAATATATATTGAATTTAGTGTTAGCTTTTGTTTAACATACCTGAAATTGATAAATTGAATTCAGTGAATTAATACTAGGTACACCACCATATTTTAAACCAAGTATTGTTGAACGAAAATCTCTAGATCCATCTCTTGGTGGTTGTCGTATTAAAACAAAATCAGGTCGAAATGAACGAGCAACCTATACAGTAACAATAGTAATTTAAACAATAATTGTTTTGAATTTTTTTTAAAAATATAAGTTTGTATAATAGATAAATTATAACCTTAGTTCCACCTCTATAAACTGCCATTGTGATCATAGTTCCAGTATCAGCACTAGCAGAAAGAGAAATTTCCTGGAAATAAAATTTTATAAATTTAAAGTTAATTCTGTAAATATTTTCATCTAAATTTACCCTAAATTCAGCCTGTTCAACTCGAATATCAAAATCACCATGAAGTCGTTTTCCACGAAAATATTTTGACCAATCTGTATTTTGATCATCTAATACTAATAAGGTGAAACATTTGTCCTTATTAAACGCCGGTCTCGTAGCACTAGAAACTGCAGCTCCTAATTTAATATACAAATATTAAAAAAAAAAAATAAAAATGTATTATTTAGTTACGGGTATACATATTGTAATTACCTAAAATTGATGCACCTTGATCTCTTGCGGCCCCCGTTAAACTTTGAACTCGTTGTAATAAACTTTCACGTGATTTTGCCGGGCTTGCTGGTGCACTTGTTCCTCTTGGTGGTGCTTTACCAAAACTTAATGATAAATCAGGTGCTGCTGAAGTAGGTGCTCCTGGTGCTTTAATTTAAATATTGGATTTAATGGAAAATGTTGACAATTATATTTGATTAAAAGATGAAAAAATTGATTTCACAAAATTCTAAACTTATTTATCAATTTAAATACAATTTGATGTACCTGGCGGGGGTGGCATACTTGGTGGTCCACCAGGTTGAGGCATTGGCTGTTGAGTTGTTGTTACTGGAGGTGCATTTGGTTTCGATGCAATCGGCACTTCATTTGGATCAGTATCGTCACATTCGGAAGATAAATCTCCCGAACTAAATCTTAAAATAATCACATTTTTCCCATTTAATATTCTTTGTATTTACTCGTAATACATAAAAAAATAATTTATTTAAACAATTTATTTTATACCGTCTTTTCAGGAAATTAACATTTGAACTAAAACTAGTTTTGAAACTCGAAAAATTCAGGATGCCGCCTTTTTGTTCCTGTTCAAAATTATTAATTTTAATTAGACACATAAATAAACATGTCTCTTAAAAATTGTTTATTTTAAATGAATAAATTGTAATTGCTTTTCTTTATGCTTACCTGTGGGGCGCAAATTCGCCCACAACCAACGTTAGCTATTGTACTAATATTGACTTTATATATTAACTGTTAAGCACCTTCCCTTCAAGAGTATATTTTTCCTTTTATATATGTGAATAAAATGGTACGTAATTTTATAATTTATTATTATTTTTAAATAAATAAATAAATAAAAAAAATATTGATTGATTGAAAACAGCACTCAATATAGATATAACCCCGTCTCGTACTCCAAATAATGTAACTTTTTTCTTTAAGAAGTTTGTTTGTATGTGGATTTTTATTATGGTACCTTTTTTGTTCCTTTATACTTATTTCTATCCAATAAATCGATTAAGTTTGCAATGGTCAAGTAAAATGTTGTTTATGTTGTTTTACATAATAATATAAATTTTAATTTTTTAATCGTAGATAAATTACTATAAAACTTTTTCTTTTGTGTTCCTTATTTAGTACTAATTATAATCCTTGTGCGGTATTTGCGATTATAGTAATTATCTGAAAATACGAAAAAAAAAAAAATGATTTAAATAATATGTTGTTTCTTGTGAGAAATTAAATAAAAAAAAAGTTTCTATTAGAAATGAAAAATAAAACGTGACTCTGAATATTTAAAAAGTGCCATATTTGAAAAGAAAAAAGGACAATAATTCATTCTATTTATGGATAATAATCACGATACCATAAATTAAGGAATCCTTTTTATATTCAATAATGATAATACTAAAGAAAAGCATTAAAGAACAGAAATGTAGATGTGTTTTTTATGATTGAATAAATTATGATTTTTGTTTAGGAGAAAACAGATGAATTTATATATATGTATATTATAGTCATAAAATATAATATCAATAAGGATACAATAATTCGTAATACGAATATTATTAATATAAATACTGAAACATCAAGTACTAACAGTATTTATTTACTAAGGTGATATTACATTAACATATATTATTTACTAAGGTGATATTACCAGTTTTTATCAACCACATACATCATGTTTCAATTTAGTAACTTCCTTTTTTCGTTATTCAAACCACAAATAAATTATATTATTTTGTGATTTAGGTTTAGCAACCTGTATTCTAGCTGCAGATCTTAGTTGTCAAGCATCCTATCAATAATGTAAGATAAAATAGTAGTTTCTATTTTGTAGTTGTTAACAACAAAACAGCAACAGAACATAAAATAAATTTAACCACATTGCGTTGATGTTGCAAATACTCTATTTTGTATTTGATTGCTGATTTTTGTTTATCTATCATAAATGAGGTCAAATCTGATTTCTACTAAGAGTAGTTACTGGCAACAAATATTTAAGTATGAAATATGCTTCATTAGATGCTTTTTATATACAGTATATATAATGAAACATCTAAGGCAACAGAGATACTTCTTAACATTATTTGTCATATACACGTATGATTATTATATACAAGTTGAGCATTGATATTTGCATATAAACCAGAAAAGTTTAAGAGTGGAATAATAAATAGTACTTGCATGTATCATAGTTTGAAGTATCTATATGAAATTATTATACATTGATGGACAACAATAAAGATATAAAGATTAAAAAGGATCCTAACATAGTTTGCTGAGACACATCTGAATCCACCAATAAAAATAGGATATACTTAGGTTTGAAAGTAACAGACAGTATGTGAAGTACCTTAGTCATATTAAGAATAAAATAGTATATTTTAATCAAACATGTTTAAATGATTCTTTTTTATCATTAATAATATTCCAATGCCTCATTTAATTATAATAATCTTGATTCTAAAGAATTCATAAAATTTCCATGGACTCCTAGTGTTGAGTTCATGTATATTACAACTGGTACCATTACCGACTTAGATTTTACAGTTATTAATGTGATAACTTCTCCTAAGTATTTCCGTCCAATATGATTGTGTCAAATTAATTGTTGAATGTCATTACATTATAACGGAGATTACAGGGATAGTGTGCCCAATAACGAATTCCATAGATTAATTGTGTTTTTCAGATCAATTTTGATCCACTGATGCGGATTATGTATTATATAAGAGAGAAGTTGAGTAACTGTGATAGAGATTAAAGGATGTATGTCAATATTTTTATAGTACTGAGGTATTATTGAAGAGATATGTGATCTGTTATCATCATTATCAACATCTAACAAATATTTATATTTAGTCGTCGCGTTGTTGAGAATATCGACATATACCATCTTTTCGTCCTAATTTATTTATATTAACGAAATCAAAATGTTACTGCATATCTTATCTACGCAATGATACCGATTTCAAACAAATTTAAAAAGTTTGTTTTTAAACTTTTACCACTTATTTTGCGACAATAGCTTCAACCCTTCAAAAAGTTTTTTTTTTTCATATTATTATCACCAACATTATTAAACTGTCGCTGATGTGAAGAAATAACATTGACAATTAAATTTTAAGGATTAATGTTGAAAATTTATCATATTTGCGAAAACCATATCAATATCTTCCTTTCAGAAACCAAAGTTGCTATATTGGACTTGAATATTATTAAATGATATCATTTATAATGATTTTGTAGAGTACAGATTAAACAATTAAAGTAACATTACATGATAACCTATTCAATTAGTGTTTGAAGTAAACGTACTTATGAAACCTATTCAAAACTCATTGCAGTCTAATGGAATGCAAAAAAATGTGGTGAAAGACGGGTACAACAAACCAGATAATTTTTTTTCATAGTCGAAAATCTGAGATCTCAGATGTTTTATAGTAACCCCAGTCTCGGCAAATTACTCTTTATGTAGGAATTCGATAGTCATAAATTTACTTTTTTATTGAAAAACATTTTTAGAGAGATAAAATATGGAAAATGTCAAATGTTAATTGATATTTTTTTAAATTAAAATAAATTTGTATTTTCTCGAAAAACGATTACATAATTTATTTAGAAATATTTACGGATCAATTTATTACAATTTCATTCTTTTTTGTTCCTCTTAATTACACATATCCCTTTTATATATGTTTTAAAAAGAATATTTAATTTGTAAATAGTAAATTGGAAAATGTGAAAATAGTGAAAATAAATATCTTATGAATAATTACAATAACTAAATGTTTGACTTAGGTATATTCAAAATAAAAGAACATTATTACAATTAATAGGGTAAAAGAAAGTGTACTAGTATAAAATTAAAAAGCAAAAATATTATTCTTATTAATATTTTCGTGTAAAAATATTTTCACCCTTAATCTTTACAATAAATCTTACCTTTTTCACTGTTCAGTTTAAAATGGGCAAATGGTATTTAAAGAACAATTAAAGGACAATGACATAACACTTCGTTAGTATAATAAATTTTCTTTCAGTTTTCACATCATTTTAATTTTTTTTTTCAGATTTTAACACTTCACTTTTTTTACTCATATTATAAATAATTCTACAAATTAACAATTAGTAATTGTCTCTAATCTCTCCATTAAATTAAATGAAAAATTCTATAAAAAAAAAAAATAAAAAAAAAAGAAAATTCTCTATAATTTGTCCTATATTTATTTTCATGTTGATATTTTCCACCCTTTTCATACATTTTTTTTTTT
>JANSTX010023661.1:0-15504 GCA_027564355.1 Penthetria funebris | reverse complement strand
AAGGAAACGCGGTCGCCCACAAGCTACTTGGTTATCAGTTGTTCAAAATGACCTGAACAGATTGAATGCAGAAAGTGGCGATACACAAGACAGAAACTTATGGAGAAATAGATTGAGAAGTAGGAGGGCCGACCCTGAATATGGAAAAGGCAAGGAAGAAGAAGAAGAAGAAGAAGAGGTCAGATTTACACAGTCATCGTCTGATGATAAGGAGGCTTTTTATAGTCAACTTTCACACTGCCTGTCGTAGGAATGGGTGACGCTCATGCAAAAGTTGACTCGAACAGCATGGATGTCCGCAATGGATACACATAGAGTAGGTGATTTGTTGTGGAAATGTGCAGTAATGACAACTTTGTGATTGATTGTTATATATTTTCGCACAAAAGAATACATAAAGAAAATTGGATTTCACAGGACGGGCGAACCAGAAATCAAATAGATCACATAACTTTTGTTTTTTTTTTTCACAAACTTAGTTGGACATTAGAGTGAAATTGAAACGACTTGTAAAATGCAGCTCACAAGTCGCTCTAAAAAAAAAAGTTTCCAAGATGCAACTAATGAAAATTGTCGTTATAAATTAAAAAAAATCTATTATCAGTAAGAGATGGGCATCACTTAAGTTGAAATCTGTAGTAACGTGTACAATTCTAGCAATACTTTTATAGTATTTAAAAAGATATAATCTTGTCACACCATTTGTTACACATTCCTAAGTCATCTTTTTGAGAAATTTGATTATCAATCAGTTTTGCCATTTAATGAAAGATTTGAATAACGTTTTTTTTTTTTAAATTTAAACTTTAAACAATATTTTTTCTATGTTATTCATTTTATATCCATTTAATAATATCTAATCGTAAATGATTGTACTGAATTGTCTTGTTTCTTTTTTTTCAATATTAACACACTATAATTATTTGAGTCAATTAATGAATGAACTACATAAATTCAAAATCGTTAATTAATAATTAAACTAATTAATGCTTAGATGAATATTTACGTAAATATTCATTTGGACCCACGCACATATAGTCAATATAAATTGTTAAAATTTCTTTTTTAGTATCGCAGCACAAAATTCAATATTGAAGTCACAAATTTACTGGTATTCATACTGTCATCATAGGCTGAACTAGCCTATGATGAATTTGAATGTTTTATTCGAAATTGAATCAAAGTAAATAATACCAAAACTATTTGAAGCCATAACTATAAAGTTGTGAAAATTATGTACTAAGATTTGATTTAGTCATCAATTTCCACTAATGCTTCTCACAATTTTAATTTAATAAGTTTTCTGGTTAGAGTGGTACTATAAAATAAATCAGTTTGATTAAATACAGAAAAACCTATTTTCTACTTAAAAATTTTAGATGTTCATGGAATGCTAAATTACGATGAGTTCTTTTTCTAGGAATATTAATAATTCAGTTGATGACTCGAGTAAATGCATTTTATGGAACTGAACCGAAATCCCATTGAAATATTTATATATATTTTAGACAGTTCCATATTTAAGTGAAATTTTAAACGTTTTTCTTATTGTGTGATATGAATGAACAAGATAATTGACTTAAACATAATTTGGATATATTATCATTTTAATTTGCTAATGAATGGAGTGACCAACTAACATTCACAGAGATTCTTCAACCTATATTTATTACCTACTGGCGGTTATACCTGAAACTTATATTGGTTAAGCTTAAGATGATCATCATTCATGATGGTGCTTTATATACTCGGGGTCTTTATGTAACATTAATGAATTAACAATAAGTATGAATTTATGTCTATACGAGTACTAATTTTAATTATGAAATAAATTTTCGAAACGAGTATGCAGTTGGACTGAAAATTTAAATGACAAATAAGAACAAGTATTCTATAATTAAATTCGAATAATGTAACAATAATAATATTCTTTCACAAATAATAATTACTAGTTTTTTGAAGCTACTAAACCAGGTTCACGGGTTATTCATGTGAAACAATAAAAAATTTAATCCTAATAAACAATTTGAATCAATTGTATAAATCATTTGGTTCAATTTAATAGTAAATTAATACAAAAATAACATTTAAGATAAACATCATCAGGGTACGCCCCAACACAATATTCTATTTATTATAAATGCAATGCCAAGTTTAATTGAAAATTATGTAATGATGTACTTAACATTTGTTACATGATTCATTTTTAACAGATCTATCCACGGAAAATTAAATAAATAATAAATTACAGTCAGTGTAGTTAGAGTTTATAGGAAGTTTCATGTCTTCTTCCATTCATTCACAAACAATATATTCATTGGATTGGCAAATAATCAATAAGAAACCTCTATAGTGTCGGTATAAGCAAACATGTACATTTCCTTTATGGTATACTTTCAATATTGTGTTGCTTTTACTTTGTAAATTTTGAGAAAGTAACATGTGAATAAAAGCCATCATCACCCTAATCCTTATTGAAGGTTTTTTAAATTCACCCACACTTATATATGCAAATATGATTTATTTTTGTTGAATTTATTATTTATAAATTGGAAAATTTAGTTCAAGTTTATTTGAAATAAAAAAAAAAAAATTGTGAAACTTTGTCACATTTATGTGATTTTTATAAGTGTTGTGATTGTTTTGTAAAATTATTTTTCGTGAAAATGAGCTTCGAAATGGGTAGCAAGTTTCGTAATTTTAAAACAATTTCAAAAAATATGGTATGTTGAATGAAATTTTTATTAAATTATTTATTTATTTTGCTATTATTTAAAAAGTTTTTTTTATAAATAATATGTATGTTTACAAATCGCACCTAAGTTTTTGGACGACCGGGTTCTCTAATGTCCTGCGGATTTCAGTCAAATGCGTATTTTGCAATATCACTGGCCGTTCCATTCCACTTATTTCGGATGACAATTTTGTTCATCACCTCCAGTACTAGTTTACACAATTTTTCATTCGATATTCTATTTTTATTATTTGTCACCTTACAAATTTCGCAGTCATACAATAATACCGATAAACAATTTGCCGAGCTGTTTGTATATGGAACCTTACATTTGCTTCTGCACGAGGACCAATTGTCTAAAAACTTTCCAAATATTGGAAGTCCTCCAATTCATTTATTATTGTTACTAATTTAACACTACTCTTGCAGAGACAGTCAGCAATAAATTGATTTCACTATTGTGATCTATATGACTCGGTTTTCAATCGTTCTAACGGTTGTTCTAACGTTCCAGGTTTTTCAAATCATGTCCGTTTACGCAAGCTAGAAGTCGTCAACGTATTCCCATCCGATCGGAGACAATTAAGTATTTCAGCAGTGCTACCTAAGTTGATGGAGTTCGATGTTAATTCATAATTAGGTGCTTAACCGAACTCTTTCGTCTCTGTAATATTAGCAGCGTCTGATTAGATGTTAGTATCAAAGTACGTTACCGGTGGCAACCACTTGGAAGTATTACAAGCACTTGACAAGAAATTCAATTCACGTCTATGTTTGTTCCTAAACTAGATCATCGCACCTAAGTTTTGTTGTAATTTAATTACATATAAGTATCAATCTATGATGAAATTGTAAATTAAAACGAAACGTTGGTGTAGTGGAAACGTGTATTTTTGATTTAATCCAAATAACTATTATAGTTGGAAAGTTGAAAAAAAAAAAATTTAATTAATATTGCAAGAAAACAACTAAAATTTTAATTATTACAATGAAGTTAAATTATTTATGAATTAAATTTAATCAAGAAATTTTATCATTAGATTACTACACCTAATTTAATTGTTAAACAAATGAAGTGTTTTCCTGGAATATTAAGATTTCCATCATATACTCAAATAAAATAATATATTATTTAAAAATTTACGTTTATTTCTACTTTACTAATGATTTTAAAATCAAGCTAATATTTAAATATTAAATTAGAACTTCTAAGTTTTTATTTTTCTTGTGTTAGAATGTGCAATTTTCTACTTCTATCGTTCAGACTTTACCAGATTTCAAAATTAAAACTGCAATTATTTTAATTATGTTATTAATTTTAAGTAGAAGGATGTAGTGGACTTACACGTTTTGTGAATGTGTAGTCCCCTCCACCAAATGGAGCTACCCAAAAAATATTTTTTGAATGTTGCTTCCAGTAATATTTTCAATATTTTTGTAAATATTCTTCCTATCGAGTCATATTTAATTATTCGATTTAAACTTGCATATTTTTCCATTTGACCATTTATCTGATTATTTTCTATATTATTCAGATTCAAATTCAGGGCACAATGAAAAATCTACATTAGGAAATTGTGCTTTAATCCAATAAAATCCACATTCCTTTTAGGTACAGGGATCATATTATGTATATTCAATTTTAAGACGGGAATTATACTTTTCTCAATCTATGGAATTCTTTACTATATTCTTCAATTTTTCAAATACTTCCATATACTGCATTAACTTAGTTAATTCTCTCCATTTGCTTTTATATATTATCCAATCATTTTCGTCAATTAAATTTTAAAATATTAGTTTCTTTAATTGTATATAAAATGCTGACCAAATTAATTATAGATAAAGAGAAAAAATTAAAATCTTTTATCATTTCATTTGGTTTATAAATATAATATTATTATAAACAATTATCAATATTCAGTTGTGATTATTTTTCAGATAAAAACCTCGGAAAGTTCATCGTCCACAAAATTCTCTACAATAAAGTATCAAAAATCATATAACAAAGATGAATATGAACAATGTTATCCCAATTGTGATGCTTCTGTGTGGCTTAGATCATGTGAACATGAAATTATTGAACCAATAAATGGAACTGTAACAGGCAAAATACCAAAATGGCTTAATGGTTGTCTCTTAAGAAATGGTCCGGGTGGTTTAAAAGTTGGTGATCAAAGATTCGCACATTTATTTGATAGTTCAGCTCTATTACATAAGTTTGTTCCTATTTTAATACATAATATGAAAAAATACATACAATATAAATAAAACAAAGTCTTATTTCTCATTTAGATTCTGTATAAAGGATGGTGATGTTACCTATCAATGTCGTTTTATTCAATCAGAATCATATAAAAAAAATAAACATGCTAATCGTATTGTTTTAACGGGTTTTGGCACAAGTTCCGTTCCCGATCCATGTCACACAATATTCGATAGAATTTCAGCAACTTTTCAACCATCTATTGAATTAGATAATACAATGATTTCAATATATCCATTTGGAGATGAATATTTTGCATTTACTGAGAGTCCAATTATTCATAAGTAAATTAAAATTAGGAAATTAATTATTTTGATATTCATTTTAAAAAAAATTTCAGAATTTCATTAGAAACATTAGAAACAATGGAACGTTTAAATATTTCCGATTATACAGGTATTTTAAATCACACATCACATCCACATATTATGAAAGATGGAACAGTAAGTTTATAATAGAGAATATATAATTATAATATACAAAATTAGCAAAACTTTAATTCTTTTAGGTTTATAATTTAGGGATGTCATCAACTAAAACAGGTCCTTTTTATAATATTATATGTTTCCCAAATGGAAATTCAATGTTTAGAAAGGCACATATTGTTGCAAGTATACCAGTAAGATGGAAATTTCATCCATCCTATATGCATACATTTGGCATAACAATAAATTATTTTATTATTGTTGAACAACCCTTAAGCATATCCGTTCCAGAAATGATGAAAACAAGAATTTTGAATAAACCAATGGTTTCATGTTTTAAATTTTTTCCCAATGAATACACAAATATTTATGTAATTAATCGATTTACTGGTGAATTAGTGCACACATTTCGTACACAATCATTTTTCTATTTACATATTATAAATCAATATGAAAAAGACAATCACATTGTATTGGACATTTGTTGTTATAAAGATCCTGCAATGCTTGAATGTATGTATGTTGATGCAATGGAAAAAATGCAACAAAATGCAAATTATGCAAATATGTTTCGTGGCAAACCGTTAAGATTTGTTTTGCCACTACATTATGATGACAGGCCAAAATGTAATTTATCCACAAAAATAACACGATCCCTATCTTTGTCAAATTTATTTTTAAAACGTAGTCAAAGATCATCGTCTTTCACGAAATCCGAATCAATGTATCAAGATTTTTATAGTAATAATATAAATAATAATAATAGTAATGAAAATGAAAATAATAACAACAATAATAGTAATAATAATAATATTAATAATAAAGATTATTGTGATAATATAAGTAATAATAAATTTAATACTAAGTATAATTTAACTACAAACAATTTAGTAACATTGGCGAATACTGCAACTGAAGCCTATTTAATGGATGATTTCGTAGTGTATTGTAAACCCGAATTAATATGTGATTTGGGATGTGAAACGCCAAGAATTTCTTATGAGGAATATTTGGGTAAGTTTTTTTTTCTAATATTTAAATAATAATGATGACCTTGGCGGTGAATGGAGTGGTCGAATGATGAGCATAATATAGTGGAAGTATTGATATTCCCAACATACGTATAATATATCATTCCTCAGCTCCAACGTAAACCCAAAATATAAATGTTTTATGCTTGGTGCAACTATACCTGAATAATAAGGTATTTTCTAACTGGCGTAATTAATAGAAATTACACTCATACGAAATTAGTTGCTTAAATATTTAATTTGACATACTTGAAAGTCAAACCCTGCTTCATTGACCCACTGTTTTCTTGTGAAATAAGTATTGAGATGATATGATGATTATACGTATTGTGAAATAATAGTGTGAAATTATTTGTAAAATATTTTTATAATACTTACTTCAGAAGTAGTATATATTATGAAAAAAATTTATTTTAGATGCCTGAATCATTACCAATAATTACGGTAAATATTAGTATTGTATAAAAACTCTTTACCTATATTTAATTACCTGATGCATATAGAAACTATTTTGTTGAGTTCTTATCCTTCTTCTTATTCGTAAGTTAGGTTTTGATCCTTGTACTGAAAATTGTAGGTCATATTTTCATGACATTGTTTTATGAATGTACATATAGCGACTTTGGGAACTCGTATATTTTACCACATCTTGTAGTTTCTATTCTCTACAAACAACATCATTTATGTTGACCTGATGAAGAACCTTAGTAGTAAAATCCCGATAACTAATGGTTTCCCACACCTAATTGATTAGGAATTGTATAAATGTTAATATACTAATTTACATTCTGATTTCCTCACGTGAATAATTAAAAAAAAAATCAACAGCCTTCGTGCTCAAGTTTACTCAAATATAAAAAAAGGTTTGTCATTTTTATTCGTTTTTTTTTTTTTTGTATAAAAGTTATTTTTTAAGGAGTGACTACCTTTTTATAACTTCATAACAAGAATAACATTCAATTGAAATATTTCATGTAAAAGTGTATTAATTGGAAACCCAAATGTAAAATTAATAGAACACGAGTACGACAATTACATCATGTTGAGTATTTATAATGAAGAGTACTATAATCAGTATAACTGTGAATTGAGTTTAACTTGAGAGTTGGTCTATTAATCAATCCCTAATTCAGAATAAAGGTTATGGAGACGTTTTAAACTGACTGACTTTGTAATATTGCACATATTCTTCTTATTTTTATTTTTAAAGGAAAGGAATATCAATATTTTTATGCAATCAGTTCTGATGTAGATGCTGTGAATCCTGGAACAGTAAACAAACCTTTTTTTTATTAATAATAATTTACATTTTACAAATTATACAAATTATTTTAGATTATAAAAATTGATGTTATCAATAAAACTACGAAAACATGGTGTGAAACTAATGTGTATCCAAGTGAACCAATATTTGTACCAAGTCCTGCGTCACAGGTAATACATGAATGATTAATAATATATAAAGTTAATTTTATGAATAAATATATTTCAATCTGTATACAGTTCGAAGATGATGGTGTAATACTTGCAGCAATTGTTTGGGGTAATGGTGATGAAAATCGTGTTGGATTACTTGTTTTATGTGCCGAAAATTTAACGGAATTAGGCAGATGTGAATTTAAGACATCGGGTCCTGTGCCAAAGTGTCTTCATGGATGGTTTGCAGCATCAAAATTAAATGAATGATTTATCATTTATACTTCAAATGATAAATACTTGTTATTAAAATATACATATCAAATTTTAATATTGAAATTTAAAATAAATTTTCTAGTAAAATTTACTTTGTTTTTCAAATCTATTATTTATTGGACGATTTATTTGATATACAGTTTGGTATTCCTAACTGTTTATAACTTCAGAGAAGGATTCAATATGTATCACAGCTAAGTTCTCGCAAATTTCTATTTCATGTCGCGTAAGTTTCGGTAGTGTAACCATCTTGCTGAAACTGACTTTCCTTATCCAAATGCTACTCCAAAATTTTCTCTTTCCTATTCTTCACATAAATCAGTACATGTAAATGCAAATTTGTGAAGATTGTCGGATCTTGAGGCGATAGATACGATTATCAGACACAGAAAATGTAATTGAATCGGCCATATACACTGAGGTGTCTAGTCAGTGCTATCGCAAGATATGCACTGCACTGAAATCGTCGTGATAATAGAAAACCTGATTGACCAAAAATAATGTGAAGGAGAACTGTAATTAATGAGGCTAATAACAGTGGTAACATATGGAGTGAAGTAAAGGTGCTGACAACAATGGCCTTAATTTAAATAGTATACAAATTCTATGTAATTTACGCAAATTGCGTTGAACATTAGTGGGAATGAACATGTGTCATGGTATTAATAAATTGAAAGTATGCAATGATTTATTGATTATTTATTATACTAATGTATATTAAGGATTCGGTAAACAATATTACTCGTGTATTATTCATTTTATTTGTATTAAACAAATAATAATATTTAAACAATTAAGTAATGTATAAAAAGTAGTAGTAACATAAAATAAGGAATCAGAAATTTCCATTCTAGTTTGATTTCACCAACATAAAGGATTATCAATTAGTAATTTTTAATAGTGATAAAAGTAAGTTTAATATATATTTAAATATTGCATTCAAATGTAACACATTACATAGGTTATGTTAATAGCTTGCATTGCCGGTTCAATTTTTATACTTAAATAAGTGGTTTAGTTTTAAATTTGATTATTATTAAAATTTCTCGGATCATTATTTTTCATTAATGAATATGAGCAACTAATCTTTGTATATTCTAACAACGCACACATCATCTGAAACAGTGTATATTGAGATCATTTTAAAACTATGGTCAGCATTGGTGACACAGTTCATCTTGCTTAATAGACATTACGAGTATAAACTGAAGTGACAACTTACATTTAGTTATATTGTTATTGAAGTTTTACATCTAAAACGGTGTTTGTTACTCTGATATATGACAGAAAATACATTATTTCAATTTTATTTATGATGTTTACATATATTTCCCAATTATAAAATGCGTATACTAATTGGACTGATGAGGTGAAGTGGTCAACGGAAATCTAAAGGTTGCTGCATCTATATTTAACTATCTGCTCAAAGATTATTGGAATTACTTTATTATAGTGTTAAGGTATGATTGGTTTTCGAAATTTGATTTTGGCACTAACATAAGTGTACCTTCTTTCTATTTTATTGAATTTGTACAAACAATAAGAAATTGCATGGCTAAAAGATGTGTGAATTAGTATGGCATAGTCGCATATTTTTAAAAATGGCCTAAATACTATATATTGTCTACTATTACATATTTAATAGATCTCCAAACTCATCCGAATTAATAATATTTACATTTTTGTTTCACAGCGATCGTCCAGCTATTGTGTATTTTTTTTATTTTTTTTTTATACTAAAGTTATTCTTTAGGGAGTGGATACCCTTAAATGTTCAAATGATGAGAAGGATAAGAACATAGGAATTTGTAAATTTGTGAACAACAGGAAACACATTCTCAGACAAACGGTTCCACAGACGAGAAGTACGCGACATAAATGTGCCTCGACATTTAATCCGACGCTATTGAAAGCTATTGTGTATGGTCTGATACCAATTAAATACCCCCAAAAGATCTATGCTGGGTTCCACGTGACAATTTTTAGTGACCCAACTATTCTTTTATTCATCATTTGATCTTAACAATAGAATCTATTATTACTGTAGGTAATAAATAGTAATTAATATTTACAAAAAAAAAATGAGAAAAATGCGTATTCTTATGTAATTGAACAGGTGTTTCTCGAAAATATATTATGTTCATATACTAAATTCGTACATAAGTAACTATTTATTCTAAATTACGTCAATAAAATAACTTCTTCCATAACTTTATTTATTGGAAAAACGTAATTACTTCAGATACTAGATTATCCATATTTATGTATGGTAAATAAAGGACATATAACATTAGCTCACATTTGATTATATGCGTACTTGTAAATAACCATAAATTGTCGTTAGTCAAAAATTTGATCATAAGGTTAAAGTAAATGTTAATGTGTTACTAATTATTAACTGATAAATACGAGAATTAAATACATGTATTCGAACAAGGTAACCCAACTCTATAAGACATGATTTGTCGAAGTTGGTGAATTCGAAAAATTCTCATCATTTTCATTTCCGTAACCATAAGTTTTTTCACCAATTTCATGTTCAGCTATATTCACAGTTGCAACAATTATAGCCTTAATTATGCTTAAATATTAATGAAAATTATAGATTCCATTGAAATTATTACAAATATTTAGTTCGGCAAACTCAATGGATGAAAATGTCATTTGGTGGTATAAATCTAAAGGTGATGCTTCCATGAATAGAGAAATTAAATAACTACAATAATATAGTAGAAACATAATCATTTAGCTACCAAAATTGTTGAATGTGAGAAAATGTTGTGGGAAAGTCATTAAAATTATTTCTAAACTTTATTCATATTATTGGTTTTTCCATTATGGTGCTTCTTTTGGTGGCAGAGGATTATTCGAAGCTTTAAATATATGTTTTGTTGATAACTGTGAAAAATTTATTTAGAAGATAAGTGAATATTAAAAAAAAACAAATTTTTGCCATCGTCTGTTGTATGAAGTATTCAGTCACTAATTTTGTTCGACACTGATCGACACTTGATCCAACCGCACTTTATTCAATGTTGCATATCATCATCGGTTTTACCGCTTGTGGTAATATATTATTCCAAATATTTAACGGCGTAGTAACATTCAAAATGATCATGTGTCATTGTGAATGTTATGTGGAGTTCGTTATTATTATTCCTGTATATTACAATCATTATACGAAGTGTTTGTATAGCCTCAGTTGTTGATCTACTTTTGACGAATTCGAACTGGTTTTCTCACGAAGCATAGTTTCAATATATGCAAAAAAAATTGCAAGAAAATGCATCATAATATTAAGTAACTGTTAGCAATGAAATTGTGCTGGTACTTGAAAAACTGTACTAAATTCTGCAAGAATAATATTATTGCAGATTTTAGAAAAATTGTGTTAAAGTTAATATAACCACTTTTATTTAATTAACTACAAAAATTACAGTAAATTGATTATAAATGCACGAATTTATCACCATATTAACCAATGCGGCAGTATTCATAGCACATTTAAAAATACTGACTGTGCGTACGACTGCAATAATATTATAGTTCTAGAACAGTATGCTAACGAGAAATAAATATTATTTAAAATTATTTATCGATTTTATGCATAATTAATTAATTGGTACATAATTCAATAATTTTAATTACTTATTACAGATTTAACGAGAATACATCAGATATGAATTTTTTCCCACAATGTTTCGTTATACTAATGAATTTAGTTGCAATTGCAAATAGTGCAGTGTACCATCATTCAACACAATTATCGAATACTACATGTATAATATTTTCATATTTTAAAACAAATGAATTTTAATTTTACCAATTTATCACATATTCTAATAGCATATAATGTCATAAGAAAATCCATTTTAGAATTTGAGGATCTTCTTATACCTGGCGGTTTAATAGAATTAACAAATAAAGAGAAGCAAGTCGATGATATTATTAAAACATTAAAATTAATTGAAGTAATTTGGAATCTATTAATTAGATTTTGTATTTTTTTGTAATTTATAATGTTTAATATAATATACCTATAGATAAATGAAGGTTTTAAAAATCCACATACTTATGCTCCAGGTATGCATTTCTTTCATGCAAAAAAATTTATAATACAAAGTCCTATATTCAAATTACTGAAAATAATGCCAAAAGGTTTTTAATTCATTTATAAAATTTTGTAAATTAATAATTATGTAATAATGACATTATTAGGTGCTGTATTACATGCACATAGTAATGCTATGGTCTCATCGGAATGGATATTAAAGAATATAACCTACAGATCAGATTTGAAAAAATGCACCAATAATAATTCTATTGTCATTTTAACTTTTAGGTAAATATTAAATGCAGAATAGTGTAGGTTGTGTATCGTTGTTTTTGGAATGCCGGATTTTATATTACCCTGAGGATTTCACCATCTACTGGTCACATCAATGTATAGCCGATCCAATTCTCCTTTATTGAGTTGACATACAATTATTAATTTTAAAACTTTTTAAATTTTGAAAGCCATCTATTTTATCTATTTCATCCTCATTAACCGCATTTTATGGATGTTTTAATCTATATTAATTTCATCTTTAAAGCAAATTAGTTTATATAGATAATTTGTTATCTGCATAATCAGAATTCTTTGCAATTTCACCCTTATGTCTGACTCAGCTAGCAAATTGCAAAAAATTTTACCAATCCCATAACAATGATGCAAAACGCTACATTGGAAAACACAATATAGACCGTGGATCGTTTTTATCAGTTTAGACGATATTTCATAACTTTTTATAATTGTTCACATGGTATGATAATTAATACTATCGAATGTTTGCGTAAAGTTGACAAATAACATATAAAGTGGTGTTTGATTCTCGATCGACTATTCAAAAATAATTCTTAATGAACATAAAACTCGCATGTTCCCTTCGAATACCTTGTTGCACTTGCACTGAATATAGTTTGCACGATAATAGTTAAAATTTTATTTATCATTTTTAGCAAAGTTCTATCACTCCAATTCTCACACAAACACAAGTTATCCTTTTCCAATAATTTATTTATCATATATCATGGCACAACCGTACTTCACTAACACTTCACTAGACGCTGAACAATTCATATTAGCGACACTTACACTTACCACCATTTGGATGATCCTATCCCAGTTGAATATTATAAGAAGTTGTTCAATTTGTTGTACGTAATACATTGACAAATTCTAAATATGCTGATATACTTACAATATACCATAGTCTGAAAGATTCATGATGTTGTAGAATTTAGAACAGATATTTTGGTAATTGTAAATTTAATTCTAATCAATTTTCCTATGTATGATATTAACTAAAAGGTTACGTATATTTTTTGAAATCATTAGGGTATTATACCCATGCGATAAGTTTTTTATTTTATTATTTTTTAGAATTTCGTAAGCATAGAATTTACAGATTATTTTATATTTCGAAACTTATAATTTTATACTCTCTTTTTAATACATCTGAATGAATTTAAAAGGCAGGCAAATTGGCACAATTGTACCAATTATGTTTTTGTTGTAAATGAACGAGCCGCATCTGGTGATCCAGTAACATATGACAAAAAATTAGAAACTGCTTTTAATTTATATACACCAAATCCAGAGAGTAATCGATTTTATTTTCACTTATGTTATGTTGAATCAATTTTTATCAAATTAATTTCTATTAGTAAAATACCCTTATATAAATGATGTGTGGACACCATTCCAACATATGTTCACCACAATCAGGGATTTAGTTACATATGAGGATGTTTTTAAACTTTATATTCGTCAAGTGTTACAGGAGTTATATGATGATAATATACTATATGTTGAATTTAGAACATCATTTTCTAATGTAAATTAATTTTTTTTTTTGTAAAAAATAAATTACATAATTATAAATTATAAATAAAATAATATAATAATATTTGTAATTAATAGCTTTATAATTATACTGGCTATAAATATACAAAGGAAAAAACAGCTGAAGTAATGAGACAAGTTATAAGAGATTTCAAAATTGATTATCCAGATTTTATTGGTGCTAAATGTATATTTTCACAGAATAGAGCTGGTGGTGTAGCAAATCTTGAATTTGATATGAATATGTTTAAAAAACTTCAGTAATATATTTAATAAATTATAGTAATAATAAAAAATGTATGCATCTTTTAAGTAAAATATGAAATATTTTTTCATTTCAGTGAATGGGATCCAGAATTTGTTATTGGTTTTGATTTAGTTGGACAAGAAGATTTAGGACAACCGCTGAGAAATTATATTGATACATTACAAAAAATTCCAATTAATGCAAAATTTTTTTTTCACGCCGCTGAGACCAGTAATTTTGATTAAATACAATACTTTTTCGTCTATAAATATATACGCAAATTTGCTTAATTTTTACAGATTGGTATGGTACATCAGTTGATGAAAATCTCATTGACACCCTATTATTAGGAACTTCTCGAATTGGTCACGGTTATGGCATTACAAAACATCCAATTATATGGAATGCTGTTAAAAAACGTGACATATGCATTGAAGTGTCACCTATATCAAATCAAGTTCTAGGTTTAGTTCATGATTTACGCAATCATCCTGGTACATTTTTAGTATCAGAAAATATACCATTTGTTATTTCAAATGATGATCCAGGATTTTGGGATTCAAATGGATTAAGTTATGATTTTTATTATGGTTTTATGAGTTTTTCACCTGCTAATGCTGGTCTTGCATATTTAAAACAACTTGTATTAAATTCTATAAAGTTAGTTATCTGCATGTGTAACACAATACATGGTTATTTAATTTAATAATTTTTGTTTACTTTTTTGATTTGTTTTTTTAATTAAAGGTACTCGATTTTAACTTCAACAGAGAAACAAAATGTTATGGCTATTTTTATGAGAAAATGGGATGAATTTTTAAGTAATGTTATTAGTGGAAAATTTTAAATGTTTTTAACTATTTTATTTATGGTTTTAAATAGAATGTTTTTATAATAACAATTAATATGATTGTATATTTATTATATGTTAAATTATATAAAATCAAAGTATCACACTAATGTATTTCAGTTGATATTTTGATAATTCATTCATCTGCTGTATAAGACCATTATTTCTCGGCTTAATTTTACAGTCCTTCTTAAATATTACTATTATTACACCAGTTCTCAAATCTATGAGTATCTCATACATTCAAGTGATTTATTGAACAGTTTAACTCTTCTTCTTCTTCTTCTTTCGTTAGGTCATGGACCTGTGTTTTTCTAGGACTTTTTATTTTCAGTTAAATTTTGAGACACTACGGGTTTCTGCTGCATATGT
>JANSTX010023660.1:0-33275 GCA_027564355.1 Penthetria funebris | reverse complement strand
GGACGGACGGACATGCTTAAATCAACTTTTTTTTCAATTATAAGCACTTCTGTGTAATTATTTTTTTTCTGAGATGTATTTGTCTGAGGCGTTACATTAACGGAATCAAATACAATAGACCCTTGGAACTTCGTTCCCAGGGCCTAAAAAAAACGATAAGATCATTAAATGCTGAATGAATAGTAATTAGTTTTATTATAAAAAATTATTTATTTTACGAGAGGAAGTTATTTGTTATTTATATCTTAGTTTTGTTGATATTTTTCTGGGTTTCTTTTTCGTTTTCTTCCCTTTCATATGAGTTATAATACCTCATTATTATTCATTTCGTTTCATGAATACGACTCATACACTATACAAAGGAAAGCTATTTTTTTTATTTCAAAAATAAATATATGCAAAATAATGAAATTTTAATAAAATTTAACCCCTTGGACCTGCTATTAGCATTATAATTAGGCCCTGTTATATACTCTGCTAGATATGGACATGGGTAAAATAGAAATTCTTCGAATTCTACAGCTGATGCCTTAATACTATATCTCGTAGTTCTTCAAGCACCGAAAAAAGGTATCCACCAATCACGTTCGATCGCTCGATCTGATCAAATTTTGGGTGATCACAGAATCATAACAATTACGACACAGTATTCGTTACTATCAAACCCAAATGGGTATGCTTTGGTGACGATTGAAGTAGTCAATTATCATCAAGGTTACTGTGTTACCGGTAACTCAATTAATAACGTGTGATTGACGCAATGTCATATTTATCGACAGGTTGAGAAACAGCTCACCACAAACCTAGATTGCACACTGCACGAATATGATATCGCAAGAATTTATTTAATCATTCGCGACAAAGGTGCGTCCATACTGTATATTCAACATAGTCTAAAAATAATTAAATAATAATATGTAGTTATAAGTGACAAAACTACAGTATTTTTTTAATTCGTAACATTTTGAGTGACGGACCCCTACAATAACGATTTTAATTTAGTCATGGTTTATCATATACCTTAATTGAAACTTATAAGACTGCTTAGGAAAGCCTCATTTCTTGACGTATCATACGATATATGTTTTAAAGCTATATTACAGAAAAGAAAGCTTTTCATTCATAGTTAATAGTCCAACCACTTTATAGTATACATAAAGACTTATCAGTTGAAGCAACTTTCAAAGTTGCTACAAAAGATCTTCTTGGTTGAATTTTGGATTAAAGTGTATCAGATGCAGGATCTAATAAAGTTTGACAATGCATTTCGTGTAGTTTCATAAAACATTGAACTCGATCGTTTTTCTACTATTATTGTGCTATTCTGTTATTGCTAGCGTGATACTAACAATTGGCTAAATAGGTGTGATATTTATTTTCTTATTTATATGCTGATTATTAATCTATGTTTGATTGTAATGTACACAACTTTACACATTGGCAATAAATTTTCTAAAGCTATTTAAATTCTCGTTTCTACATCCGTTTGTTATTAAATATTTAATAAATTTTGATGTCAAAATCATTATAATTATTATACTTTGCACTAAAAATAACATATTTTTAGTTTATTCACTAATTAATGAGGAGTAAAGTATTTGTCGTATACAAACAAAAAAGGATATTTCATTATGAATTATAATACTCGTATACAAGTATTTATTTGTACACTTAAACCCCACAAGGCAATATGAAAATTAAAATAAATACAATAAATTTTACAAAACCGCATTTTTTATTTACATTTTCTTTGTTTATATTTAGAAAATATGTTTTTAATTTTCTTATTTCTGCATATTGTGGTAATGACTTAAAGCGGGAACTTGTTTAACATTCATTATAATAATTTACCATCTTTTATGCAACACAATGGCAATGTCTGTTTAAATGATTTATTTCATAATATTGTAACTTATGGAAGTATACCTTCATTGACTGTTAAGAAATGCGAGTACAATGACTAAGATGGTGGTGAATGGAATATATGTGACTAACATCTTGAGATTGTTCAAACTACATTAGCTTTATCGCGGTACCGTTGGAAACACAATCACAGTACATGTCAGTTTTATGGTCTGCATAATCATTACCAAAAGAATAAGTGTCAGTGTCTTATTTGTTGGCGTATAGGGTGATTAAATATTTCACCAACAAACTAATTAGATGTAGATGGTTGTGAATTGAATTACTTGCAATTCATGTACTTGGCTTATGGACACAGGACAGAACGATAATGATTGACTTTCAGCACAATCTATACATTTAATGTTTTCTCGTTTGTACTTTCCTTTAAAGGCAAATTATACACAAATGGCAAGGTTTGAGTTCGTGAATGTGAAATTGGTCTATCGTCGAAAATTAGTCAGACGAAAAACTACTATTTATTACACACATGTCACAATACCCAATTCATCTGATTTAGTGCGTTATTGTAATTTTTTATTGTTTCCAAAAATTAAAAGATTAACTAAAAAATCTTTACTTGATCTTGAAAATATAAATTATCCGTTATTCGATCTTAGTTTTCATACAAATCATAGTTTTTATACAAATTAGCAATTTTATTGCATCACACAAATTGAATTTCGGTAAATTAAAATGCATCAATAAAATTGATCTCAAATTGTGTAAATTATAGTGGCAATTTAAATTTAAATGTTTTTAAGTTTAAGATTAACGACAATTTAAGAATTTATGTATTTACAAATAGTTTGTTTAAATTAATATATGGCTATTCATTTTTTTCTTTCTAATATTGTAATAAATTATCTTAAAATCAAAAAAAAAATATTATTCTGTTATTAAAAAACTGCACTTAATTAAGTCTTTTAGATTTAAGGTGTATGTACAATTTTTAATTTTTTTAAAAAATTATCCCGTTAATGCAATAAATTACGAAATTGAATATCTGCAAACTTACAATTTTCAGACAAGATGTGATAAAAACGGTGTGGCAGTTATGTAATTAAATGAATAGATATTTTATGTAGACAGAGAAAATTTAATATACTAACAATCACACGTATGTGATGTTATGGAATGGTAAAATGAGAGGTATGTGCTTGATTCATATCAGCCACTTCCAAGTCATGTTATCCAACATTTCACACCAATCTTGAATCTTGCACAGATTATTCGAGCTTATAATCTTCAAGATCATACTTTGCGACACTTCATTGAATTCCTCTTCGTCTTTAATCACTTGATACAGTCTGGCGAATTGAAGTTTAATGTTGTATATTCTAAGTTGTATCCGTTTTTGTAAGCCCAAATTAGTGTTAGTGTTCCCATTCTATCGGATGGACGTTTCTCGATAAGTTTACATTGTAATATATATGAAGTATACATTTGATAAAAGAACGTTTGTTGTAACCTGTGTATGATTATCCATTATCATCACTTGTTACCTAATCATTGGATCAATTAGATGGACGTCTTCACTGAGTGAATATATAATGATTCAAGAATAGTATTTTTTTTTTGTTTGCTTAGCAGCCATAGAAAAAATTGTCAAATAGTAATTGAAAATTTATGTAGTGCATATCACCAAGTGATATTTTGATGATATTTTTTATGAACATCGACACAGGTGTCAATCTATTTTGTGTGCCAATATTGTGTACGATTAATGTGACATTTATATGAAAATTTGTGGGTAAAATTAATTTATGAAGATAAAAAAACCTAATTCAGGACATTGATTTGCAAATACAAGCTGAAGTGTAGAATTACCACTCCTCGCACCCAGAGTAAGGACTATATATAAACGTTCGATTAAGTATGTCCTCTCACGGCAAAAATACCTATTAACATTTCCTGTGCCCCGTGTTTACCCCTCGGAGAGGGCGGCTACATTTTTTTAGTAGTCAGAAAAACGTCAATAACTGCAAAAGTTGAATTCAGAAAGAATAAGTTAAGTAATATGGAAAAAGCTGAAGAATTTTATTTTACCGATATTTTTATTTCAAATTTTCACTACATTTACTTCAGTTTTCTGTATAATATGTCAATTATTTATTACAAAAATAATTAATAATAAATAGATGTGAGGGGGGGGGGATGGGTTGATCAAAGTAGATTATTTTTTTTTTGTCAATTTTTCGAAGTTTTTAAATGGTTTTCTGCTGTTAATAACTTTTTTTTAAAATATAATTTTGACATAACCTTTATAGTCACGTAGTCTGCATATTTTTATTTATGTATTTTTTTCTTTGCTTTCAGAATTCTACTTTTGCAATTATTGATGTTTTGCTGAAGGTCTACCAAAAAAGTTTACCCTCCCTTAGAAGTAACCGTGGCATTTGCACAAGAAATGCTGATAGGTATTTTGTCGTGAGTACATCTTCTATCGCGAACGTATATAGTCACTACTTGGTGGGGGAGGCGGGGATGGTTGAACGAGTACTGATGATTCTATACTTTCGCTCAAATAGGTTAAATAAAATAGATTCTAATGTGTGTGCAGAACTGTCTCAAAAAGTCTAAAAAAAAATAATTCTAAATTGCCTAATCTTAAAAGTTTCAAAAAAGATGATTCTGAATTTCGAACCGTTGGAATGATTTTGAATTTAAGGAAATTGGGGGATTATATACAATAAAGTGTGGGGTATGTGATGATGGGAAGGAATAAATTAGGGTTGAAGGTTTTCCTGGATAATTGTTGGATGATTACATCCATTTCATCAAATCTTTAGAAAATGATAAATTATAAGTTTAATAAATTATAATTTCATTGAAATTATTAAGATATCTGAAATTAAATTGTAAGACAAGCTTAGTAAATTTAATAGATGATTTATTTACTCGTCAAATATAAATTTTACTAAATATATTTGAAAAATCTAATTTATTCTTCGCCATTGTCAATACTCCACACTTTATTGTATATGTTCCAATTATTGTATTCCAATTATAACGAATAATGCAATAACAATTTTAATAAAATATCACTACTTGGAGATTTTATTTATTTTCTTGTCTTGCAATTTTCAACCATTCAACAAAAATGCACATAATGGCAACAAAAATTGCATGCACAAGTAATATTATAATACTTTTGTTTGTATACTATGCAATATTTCGTCGCATATATGCATGAGTCTGTCGTCTAGCCGGTAATTCCATTTTTAATGAAATTTATAATGTCTATGCGTGTATATATTGTATACATTTTCAATATCCTTAAAATGTTGTATTACTAATTCCTTTTTACACTAATTAATTAATTACAACTAATCACTTGTCAATAATAGAGCAATATCCATAATAATACTAAGAAAATAAAAATAAAAAACAACTTTATCCTTTCCCAGCCACACCTTGTTTTTTCCTATGAAAATACAAGGACTCAATGTAGAATGTTTTTTTTTTCCCCAATTTAACATTTATTGTACACAATTCCCATTATTATACAACTATGTGAATGTAGCACAAATACATTTAGAATTTCATCCCTAAATATTATCCCGATAAAGTTAGTTTCATTGTATATACTGCACTAATACAAGAGGAATGAAATATTGTAGATAAAGTGTAGTAGGTATAGAGTATAACAAACACACTCACTCCTATGCCCATACTACACAAAGTTTTAAAGATTTAAATGGGAAAAAATCAAAATTACTAGAGGTTTTTATAACATACAAAGAGATAGGATACATTTCTGGAAATTTACTTACCGAAAATGATTACAAAGCAACAACGTTGTCCTGACAAATATTTGTGTATACAAGTAAAATTATATTAATAGTTACAAAAAAATCTATCTATGAAAGACTTAAGAAAGGACGATTTGTTTTAACCTTGTACAAGAAGACAGAAACACTAAATTTCTTTAATCTTTTAGAAATAATATCCTTAACACTGAGATTATTTTTCTTATTTATTTATTTATTATTATTATTATAATTAATTTTTTTTATTTTGCTTTACCTACTTCAATTATTTTCACTTCTTAAACACTTAATGGGAATTTTTTTTTTACAAATTTGCAAAAAAAAATTATAAATTTAAAGATTTTTTTAATTAATTTTTTTTTTTTTTTTTTTTTTTGAAATTACCGCACTTAAAGTACTTTACACCACGACTCGAAATTCTTTAATGTCTTCCTCTGACTATAATCAAAGAACTAATGATGTTAACAGAGCGCAGTCGTTGTACTTACTATGCGAGTACACCAGGGGTTTGAAACTTTCTCGGTCATATTGGGGTCAAAAAATGGATATCATCTTTAAGACGGACATGAAAAAAGTAGTAGTGTATATACAAGAAGAAAATAACTGGCTTCGAATAATATTTGACTTTATCACAAATTTTGATATGATGAAGAATGGAGAAACAATAAGAAACTAGATAAATGTAGTTAGCCAGAAAGATTTATCAACTTGATTAGGGTGAAATCATGGAAATGACAAAAATATAGAAGTACAGTGAACAAGAAACGTCAAAAAGTAGTGGAAAGCATACTTTTTACATTAATCCAATAACCAAATATTTTAATCACTACTAATCCAAAATTTTTGCCTAATGTGTCTACAATATCTTAACAGTGCATTACACAACGCTATCAATAAGGACACTTGTGAAATAATTGGAATTGAGGGACATCGATATTCCCTACATGTACCAAGAAACATCCGAATGTAAAATGTCAGTATTTGACGATAATGTTATGTTGTCAATAATTCCATTAAACGAAATTTACGAATCGCAATAAAAAACGGCTTCGCCTGTTAAAATTAATACCATTAAACGGAATTTATAAATCGTAATAAAAAAAAATGGCTTCACCCTGTTCAAATTATCACCATACACAAAATTTCGGCATTTTTTAGCATATTAAAAATACCAATACAAGTTAACCAAATTTTATACATCAACACCAGCAACAGCACCAAAATAACAAAAATGGTATGCCTATGACATAAAGTTTCAATGCTTTTCTATGATTTTTATCGAATTTTTTTACAACAACAGCATATGTACGGCAAATATATCAAAAATGTTTCCTTAGTACTAAAAAAAACTATGCCCATCATAAAATGTCAGCATTGTGATGTTTACCAAACTTTTGTACGTCAACAACAAAGGTATAAAAACAATGAATTTTATACAACTCCGCCATAATTCCCGATAATGCCCTTGCGCTTCTGGCTGAGGTTAACACGGATTGACAGAAAATTGGTTTAAAAATATATATATCAAAAATTAAAATTATGTAGTAAAGTTCAGAATGTTGAATGAATATATTATTGGACACACTTAGGTTACGGATAAGGATCATCAAAAATCAAAGATTTTACAATATATGCCTTTTGAATGGTAACATTTGAAAGTCTAAGATAAATTTCGAACGAAAATTTTATTCAATCATTGCGAGTTAACGGTTTTAACATACAGAGTTGAAACTATAATCCAAACTGATCAATTTAAGGGTTAAATAATACATATTATATAAGGGCAATGGAAATATCTATTGTATTTGGTGTTAGTCTGAGAAGTCATGAATTTAAAGTATGAATTCATCAACACACAAGAATCACTGATGTAATAGCGCTGTTGACTTTGTATTTTACGTTTCTTGTCCATAAATTTCAACATAGATAATAATAATATAATAATAAGCTAGACCCTAAATACGTGGTCTGCACACTGCAGTCATATTTCATTATTCAGTCGTACAACTTAAATATTTATTACACAGTTTTAGGCTAAATTTGCTAAATTTTATTTAACACATTAACAATCTACCTGCCCATTAACTACCTGCCCATTAACTATCTGCCCTATCTGATTACTTTTGCTTTTTTTTTTTGTTACTTTTGCGTTTTTTTGGTTACTCGGTGCGCTTCTCGTAGGGAATATGTTTCATTTCCATTAACAGTTCTTGATCTTTATTTCTAAACGAGATGTTATATTCCAGCAAACAATTCGCAATATATTCTTTGTCCATTTTCGTTTTGTCCATGTTCGTGATAAGTCATCGTTGTGTAAATCGAATTCGTTATCCGAGGCTAAATTCCTAGTACTTTGACGGTATTCATTTATAGTCTAAGAGGCAGTCTGTTAATTTAACCTTTGACTTTACGACATTTTCTGCTTCTAGCTATCGTGTACTAATGGGACCTATTTGTATTGCCGCTCATGTTCGGCAATCTGACATTTTGGCTGTGGCTATTTAAGTTATAGAAATAATATAAATGAACCGCATCTTAGCCATTTCTAGTTATTATACTCAGTGTGGTATAAAGTTTAACAACTCTGGTACCATTTTAGCTAAAAAAAAAAAAAAAAAATGAAAGAAAGAAGAAGACTGGTTTCGCTCCAATCGAAGATGGCGTTATTATTCATAAATACAGTATGTATTTTGTATTTCTATTCACGGTCTCGGCCATTGCCTGAATTTCTAAACATATATTTACCATCAGGCCTTGACAATGCAATCTCAATCCATATGTACCATGCTGTACAAATTTACATGTATATATACCTCATGCCATAGTATATTATATTATATAGTCGATTATGCATGCCGAGTAACTATACATAAGAGACTATAATTGGTTACAAAATTATATTTTGAGTATTAAAATTTATCAATAAACGACACACTGTCATTGATGAAAAAAATGTCTTTAATAAAGACGATTTTGTGAATGATAAGCGTAATCAATTATAACACTTACTATGTACTCATTGTAATTGTTCTGTAATCGAAACATTTGAATGGCATTAATTTAATGTTAATGTACTCAGTAGAGTATTAAAAGTATATGCATACGTCTAAAAATGCATATATTTGCCGAGTCCATGCTTACAAGTATGTTTATGTTTATGTTTATTGTTGTTTTAAGTTGATCATTACCATATAATGTCATCACAACAAGAAATGATAGCACAATTATTGTATTTTATATAGCGACGACATTTATAATATACCTTTGTAAAGATATACGTACTTTTAATGGTACAACAACAATACATATTGGCTCGTGTTTTATGTAAACTTGGGACAGAAAAATGACTAAGTCTTAAGGTCATGTAACCCACAGGTAAATTTACAAGAATATATGGGCATAATAAAGGTATAATAAAAAGAATGAAGTTATAGAGGTACTTATATTCGGATATGTATATGTTTATATGTTTTATTAATAATTCAGAACATATGATTCATATTTTCTACATATACTTTTAAATACATAAGGGTTGAAGAACAATAATATAGCCACCTTCACATTATATACGATAATAATATTTCTTGGAAATTTAAATGCCAACTCAGTAGATGATAGATAGTATAATATTAATAGCATAAAATTATATGACAATATAGATGGTGAATGGGGTAACATTCAAACATTCAGAGGTTACTCTACATATATTTACCACTCACTTTACGGTACCATCGAAACACGATCACATGATATGCCCACTATGGCGTTTATTTGTAGCCAAAAATATTGATATTAATGTAGTGAGTAAATATCTAGACTGACGCGGCGCATATCGGGGTTAAAATTCCATTGAATACAAAATTTATATTTTTACGATTTTATCAAGGACGACAAATAATAACCGAAAAATATAATAAGCCTGGAATTATGGGTCCATTTTAGTTTCCAGTTCCAGAAACTAAAAATAAAAAATAAATAAAAAATTTAAACACCGCTAAAATTACAAAGGTGAAATGGTGGGATTGCATTCCCAATTAGAAAATAATATCCAAAGTCACCAATGTAGGCTCTTGTGTGTATATTGCGCACGAAAAACGTTAACAGATTACATCGGATTGGGTGGAAACACGATAATGACTTTTGGCGTACAAAAACGAATACGATTTGGAACCTGTAACTTTAGAACATTGTTTTAACAACGAAAGTGGCGAAGGTGAAATGTGTTCAAATACATTTACGTACATACAAATATTATATGGAAATTATCTGAGGGAAACTTACCATTTGATAAATAAACTTACCGGAGACAGTGCTTTCACACAAAGCGAACAATTCTATCTAGGGATGATTTGTTGATCTTAAATGAGATTCAGCAAATGGAATTAAATCTACCATACACTGTCGGTGATATTTGAATAGAATCTGCATGGTAATCGCAGACCCAATCGTTCAAAAACAATATGGCTACAGAATTGTTATTAAGAAGTATGGTGCCAGTGGTAGGGGCAAAGACATCGTGAACAACGGCAGTTGATCACTGACGCTCTATTCTTTCACGTGGATTAAAGGCCTCGTCACCGAATCATCGTCAATTGCTTTATCATCTGCCAATCTTAAAAAACCATCTGACTCACAATATAAGGTACATATCGACGAAATCTGGGATTTGGGACCAATTCGTCACCAAATCATCGTCAATTACTTTATCATCTTCCAATCTTCAAAAATAACTTTGAGCAGGGACACATTACATAGTTATTCTTCAGCATGACAATGCTCCAACCATATGTTGCATAAGACCAGTCAAAACATAATTGAAAACGCTGAATGCTGAATGTGCTACCCCACCCGCAGAGTATTCACCAAACGTTGCTTTCGCCAATTATTTGCTCGATGACTCGTCGTTTAGCAGCACTTCCGAATGCATGAATATACCAAGAACATTTTTTATCGATTCATAAATAGTCTCAAAAGACGAGTTGGTCTTTAAAAGCGGTGTTCGTATGTTGCCATCAGAAGGGTGACAAACAGTAGTGGCTAGCGATGGACAAAAAATACCAATTTTTTTGCAATAAAGCTCTCGATTATAGCAAAAAAATCTTTATATCCTCAGTTGAAATGTTTGTGGAGAGTGCTTTTATTGATAGCACTTATCTTAATGTATTGTAAATGTAAATGTATGTTTTCCAAACGACTTTTTAGCTGATTATATATCAGTTATTGGACAAATAAAATTGCGCTACTAAATATCGCATCCTGTTTCCATATTTGGCAAAAAGTGATAAAAACTGACTGATGCTAGTGAATAATTGCATTTAAAATGCCTAAATGCTACATATACTAGTCTAAAACATAATGTAATTTAAGTGTTTTGCACAGTTAAAGTCTAGAAAATAAAAAGCAAATCTCATTGAAGCGAAGTACTTTTTTAACGTTATTATTTATGACTCAACAATTGTTTGCAGATAAACTGAACAATAAAATCAAAACGAAAAAATAGTAATAAAATAAAATTAAAAAAAAATCATTTTCTAATGTATACGAACGAATATTATCAGCGTATATCTCTCTAGAAAATAAATTTTCTTATTAATTCTTAAAAATTAATTGGGGTTATCGAAATGTATATATACGAATATGAGTTTAATTATCAGAGCATATTAAAGCAAATTAATCATTTTATTAAAGCAAATTAATCATTTTATAATATGCGGTGTATTAATTAATATATTAATTAATATATTAATTAAATACAATAATAATTGAACATGCAAGCCATAAAAGCGTCGCAATTAATAATTCACACTGCGATATCATTCACTTATTATGTTGACTTTACAATTAAAAAAAAGTACTTTAATTTCCTCAAATATCGTTTATCGATTCGATTTTAATAATTACCCAAATTTAATAATTTCATTTTCAAACTCACTCTACGAGAATCGGACGGTCATAATACAATAACAGATTCCTAACCTATATTATTTCAACGAACAACCGTATTATCTATACATGCGACAATATTTAATTTCTTAATTCGAACATGGTATTATGACAGTTAACTGTAAAAGGACAGCTTATCATCAGAGGTTGTATGCTTCGTAGGTTTATAAATCGGAACTTTTTTACTCTTGTATCTTACTGTGATTATTCGATCTGATATCGGCGATCAGGCTGCGATTTTCGAACACATTTTATCAATAACCCAACGTCACCACTAACTATGATTCATTTGACTCGGTTTCCCCAAAGAAACAGTAAACAGACGATGTACTCTTTTCTTCGTTTACTTTTCATCGAATCTCGCTCAAAATTTTGATCATCTGACAAGCAAATAATTTTTTAGGAAGTGGCTACTCTATACTATCTATTAGCGCATAGAAATCGGTGAACATTTGATTTGAGTTTTTGGTGGCCATAAAGTTGAGGAAACACATTTTTTGGAAAGAAGATTCCAATAACAAGACGTACGCGATATGAAAGTGTCCCGAAATTTAATTATGTGACCAAATGTATATTCAAAAGAACGAGAGTGCAATAATCGAGCAAGTTGACCGGTGACACGAGATGTGATCATTATGAGCGTTCCGATAAAATTTGAAATCCGAAGAGTCAGTCAGGAAAATTGCCATCAAAATTTATATGGAATAACAGTAACTTGCATTGCATTTTGCAAGATTCGCACCTCAATCATTGTTAAGTGAGTAGTCTATATTTTCACGCAAAACATTGACGTTTTGTTGAAATAATAGGAATGATACAGAGTACCGTCATTAGCATAACTGTCATTTGGATTTGTGGTTAGGTACAAAAGGTAAATAATAAGAATTAGGATAAGAGTAGGATATAAAACTGAACCCTATGGAATCCGCTTGCATCAGGTTTGAAAGTGTCATAAGTGACACCATCTAAAACATCCCTTCAGAACCGATAACAGAATTAACAAACACCTTTGACAATAATGCACCATACCAAACCCTGTCAAACATCTTGCACTGACTATGAATGTGCTTAAGAAAACGTAATAATTCTATGGGGCAATGTACTTTCTTCTTTTTTTTCATTTTTATTTTTTTGCAATTATTACGGACAACCTTGTGTACAACCGTGAAACTGGATTTACTTTGCTGAAGATATTCTATACTTTAAAACTAAATTATTTGATAACATCTGTTTATTATATTTCACTTAATAATTACATTCGAAGATGTTAATATGTGATGATCATCACAGAAAATTGTTAATATAAAAGTAAAATTTATTTTATTTATTTAATAATTTATTAAAGTTTTACCTACGTTTTGTAAATCAAAATTAATTTAGTTTAATGATAATTATTTTTATTATTTTATTAAGACGTAACAAATATTAATTTTACCTTATTATTATGTTAATGATGAGTTTCGTTGCTCACATTAATTCAATAAATTAAATGAAATAAGGAATAAATTCACCGAGAATTTAGCAATTCTTGATTAAATTATTAACATTTAAAGTTCCTCATGGGAATACATCATGGAATGTTAGCAAATAATATATTTAATAGCAAATAGTTGAATAAATTATTTAGTTTTGATTTATAATGACTATCCTTAATTAGAATAACATTCTGGCATCATTTTGGATTTAATTCGATCACTATAAAAATATCATTTTTATATTGACTCAATAACTCGATTTACTCCATATTTGGATTTTAAAAAAAATTAAACAATTAAATCACGGCTAATTGTGACACTGAAGTTTTTTAGGGCTATGCTAGGCTAAAAATAATTAACTTCAAAAATAGAATTGTCATCTACAAATGAATATTTTTCACGATATAAATCGATAGACTGAAAATTGACAGCAATATCAATTGTGATTGCATTTCAGATGTGATTGTGTATTACATACGGATTTTTTAATCTAGATGCTTATCGATGGATTTACTAATCTCCGAAGCAATTCTCATCCTAACGTTGGAGTATATGTTTTTGATCGTGACAGACAACAGATTGTATGTTAACGTCAAAATCTCGTATAGCTAGTGACGTTGGTGATACTGAATTGTGTTGTTAGATAAATATGAGTATATTTGAGTAATCCTCTTAAATCGTTTAGTTTCGATATATTTAAAATATATGGCGGTTATGAGTATAATACATTACGGTTATGAGTACAAGATTGTCATTTAAAAGAACAATCATATGGGAACTTATGTGAAATTAACAGTTTTGAACATGTCTTTTACGTTAACGAGAAATAAATTGCCGAATATTTTTGTTGTTCTCCTGAAATTTTTTTCTCATTTAAATAATACAATTCATATACGGAATAAACTTCATCGAGAAAACATATATCTCACTATTCACAATGCATGATGCATTTGGAAACACGGTTATATTTTATGAATGCTCTAATCACGTAATATTTACGAAATTATATTAAATGTTTACGTCAGAACAATACCTAGCTAATGATAAAAATGAATAACTTTAAAGTAACTGATACGATATTATTTCAAGCAGATTTATTAGCGTATGAACTCACGAATAATAAATATAGACAGTAGTACAATAATTTAAGTTGTAATTCAGCCCCAGAAACGTGTGTCAATTGTATAGTTCCATGCACCATTGGCATGAGCATTAATATTTTAATTAAATGTGTTTGCAAATCAAGGTTCAATTAGATCTGGTCGACATAAAAAGCAGCTGGTACTAGTCGTAAGATTTGGAGTGAAGTATAGGTGAACAATGATGCGGTTGCTCAATAATGCTATATGTTCCGGCGCGAAGTGCACATTGAGTTGATGATGGTCCACAAATTTAACGATCAATTAGAGGTTTTTTTTTAAATGCCCAAATTGTAATTATTATTTTGGTAAATCACTTTACAATAAAACTATTTCAAATAATTGTATGCTTATAAATTATTAATAGTTTGCCCGAATTGATCCGCAATAGAATAATAAGTTAGTAGTAGCAATACATTTTTGAAATCTTGTGTGCAGGTCATCATATTTTTATTTAGTATCTGTAAGTGAACTTTATGATCAATTGCTTTATTATATGATTAGTTAAGTTTAGATCACATTTTAATTAATAGTTTAATGAGCCTGAGGATATGAACGTAAACATTTACAATTAATTAGAATAAAAAAAAATCAATATGCATATTGATATTAATAGAAATCGTAGAAAAATCGAAACAGTTAATGAACATGGATTTTAAATTAAAATAAATTTTATTTGATTTTGTTAACTCATCAGTTAAACCTAATTATTATTTAAATAATAGTAAAGATGATTCAAAAACGTTACTGGGTATTAATTATAAAAACATTTTTTTTTATCTGTTTCATTATTCATAAAAAAGATCGTACTTTGATGAGATGTTTTCACCGCATATAATGAATTAAGTGTACATACGCTTTAATACTCACATGCATCATATAACCGTATTAACATTAAATAAATGAGTTGAACGTGTCCGTAAGACGAAAAAATTATACATCATTTAAAAGAAAGTGCTATATGTTCCAAAAAATTAATTACAAATTAATAGTTTCTCAGCGAAAATTGTGAAATTTCTGCTTGTACTAATGCCATAAAATATCTTGGCATACGATTCACTAACACTCTTAAATTCGGGCCTCATATAGATGACACTTCAAAGAAGTTTTTCAGATCACTACACTCAATTGGCCCATAATGCTTAAAAAAAAACAAGTAAACTCGATAAAAAGGCTTGGTTCACGACAAACTCACATCAAATGGAAGGGGTTCGAATTCGAGAACGCAAAGTTCTTAGATTACGGGTGTCAAAAGGTTGACTATAGATAAATTAGTAACCGAAGAATTTACCGTGCTGCAGGTGTCGAAAGAATTAATTATGGTGCTGGAGCGTTGACATTTTTTACCAAAATAAGAGAGTCCGAAAATCCCATTCTCAAGCAATGTAGATGTAGAAGTCATAATTCAAATCCAATACCAGTTCAAGGTATATTATCCTCTCTTAATTATTTTAGAAATTTATCATTATTTTGTTTTTCGTTTATTCGAAATAAATTTTTTAACGGCAGTCGTTTATTTTTAACAGATATCAATAACAAACCTAACTAAATGTTTTTTTTTTTTTGGACAAATACAATTTCAAATGAGACTAGTATCAGTGCGGATGGGGACGGAGTGATGAAGGTAGTGGTCGTGAATAATGGCGTTTGATCGTTGACACCTTATGATCACGCGTTAAGTAAAATTCAAGATGCTGATGATAATTGAAAAACCGAAAATCTTTAATCCATATTCAATATCTAAATTGATAATTAAAAAGAGGAGCTAATTTTCAGTTCAATTCAAATTAAAATTCAAATTTTGACTAAATACAATACTAATGTTTGTGAATAATTATTTTAAAGATGTCAACGCATTGTGCCGACGATGCTAAACCGTACGCATAGTGTAAACTTTATAAGTTTTTTGAAAATAAAAACCATGAACTGGGATTAATACCGGGAAAAAGATTAGTAAAATCGGTTTATGCTTATTGCGGAATGTGAGGAAAATGGAAAATAGAAAATGAAAATGAAACTAAAATCGAAAGCGTGTCAATCGATATCATCGGAAACCTGACTGCGGAACCGACCAATTAAATGATGTTACAGGTGGAGAGTCCAGTATTAAGGTTGCATCAAATAGAGTTCTGCCGGAAAACTATTCTAACAGATTCGAATTGGCTAGGTCAAATCATTAATACCTCTATCATCCACAGATAATGCAACAATTAATTGCATGATCATTTAGATAAGTAACTTAATATTCATCAAATCAACTCATATAAATTTAAGTTATAAAAGAAGTGCATATAGAGATCGTGTTGTAAATGTTATTTAAATCCAATTATGCTATATACACTCCTGATATTTGTTGCTACTCATACTTAATTTATATTCTTCGCATTCTATTAACTATTCCAAATAGATTATAACAATCCAATTAATTTAAAATAATTTTTATCCCAATATTTACATTACAGTTCTATGGTAATTTAAAAAACCAGATTTGTAAAAATATTCAAATTAATTTCACTGTAAATGGTCATTGGTAATGATGTGATGATGCAGTTAAAATATTACTAATTTGCAGTATAAATACTTTATTATTTTAAAATCTAGATTTTTCACATTATTGGTCATACTTATTTTAGGTCTTGAAATATTCGTTAGACTGGAAAATTATAGCGTAGCTAAAAGTATATTCAAAAAGATAAAATGTTGGACCAACGGATATGCTCAGCTGAAATGACAAACATGTGATCGGTTTAAAAAATAACAGATTAGTAGTTAAACGAAAGCGCTTACGGTCTAGGGTACGGACAAGCGGCCTAGCGAACAGACAAATGCTGACGAACAAACGGTCTAATGAACGAACAAACGGTCTAGCGTACCGACAAACAGTATAGCGAACGGACTAACGAACAAAAGGTCTATTATGCGGACAAACGGTCTAGCGTACCGACAAACAGTATAGCGAACGGACAAACGGTCTAGATAACAGGGAATATAACGAACAGATGAATGCTAGGATTATAAATTTGGTCAAAAATGGAAATGATACAAGGAATGGATGAAGATATTCGTCACACATTACGACGAAACTAAAAAGAATTTAGTTTCGAGTTGGAAGATGGTTACCTCAAATCCGACAGAGAATTGCTCATCATCGATTAGCCTTGTCACAAATATTTTCAAGTTCTTTTATGGCATCATCAGCCATGTGAAAATTCTCGAATGGTGTTCAGAAGAAGAGATTTTGTATTAATATCGAAAACTACCCATTTGGCTAGATAATTAATAGATTAACAGACGTATGCAATATTTATAGATATACATAAACGTGCTGAATAGTTAATAAGAAAATTCACTATAATCTCTTAATGTTGTCCTTTTATGAAAATTATTACAAAAAGTAAGAAAAAAAATTAATGTCTACAGATTTATTTACAGAAATTGAATAAATGCAAAAATAGAAAAAATCTAAAGCGAACGAATTAATGGAAATGTATTACTAAAATACGATCGTGATGCTAATTTATGCAAATGCATTTAATATTATATGCGAGTATATTTCAATGTCGTCTCGAGTATTTTAGTAAATATAAATTACACATGTTTATAATTATCATGAACATCACCATCTTGACCTTTATTTCACAAGGAAACATTATCAATAAATGTTTCATTCAAAGTATAGACAATCTATTAATTTTCGTAATGCTTCGAAATGTTGTTTCATATTCAAAAATACAAAATCAAATAGGACAACTACAACCGGTTAGTCATCATTGAGGTAGATTCTTTACGTTAAACCTCTTCACCATGAAATGGTGATGTCACCAACACTGTAACACTGTTTTCCCAGGGATTGGAACGAAACGAAGAGGAGCTGGGACGAATCGAAGAGGAGCTGGAGCGAAACGAAGGGGAGTTGGATCGAAACGAAGGTTGATGGAACGAAAGGAAGGGGAAATTAAGCGGCAAGAAGTGCAGATTAAGCGAAACGAAGAGGAGCTGAAACAAAATATAAGGGCTGGCCAGATATCGTGGACACCCTATACTCCCACGTGGAGTAAATTTCGAATTTAAAATGAGTGTTCCCAGAAATTATGATAGCGATTTGTATTTAAAAGCAGGGTAAATCTTTATGTGAACGATACACACTTCCATTACATGAGTGAGATATTAAAATTTGAAAATTGTTTTTTTTTTACAAGAAATTACTAAAAATTAATATGCATGCCATTATTCAATCTTTATATAATTTTGCCATTTGTTTCGTAACAAATGAAAAAATATACACACAATATATGCCGAAATTCGCTATGTTCCTCAAGACGGTGTTTCTCATTTTTATAAATATGTTTTCGTTTGAAAGGTCAATGCCCAAATTAAATTCATTTTATTTGAAGAAGAATAGGTTGATAGATTCGCGATTATATGTTTTTTTTGTATAGATGCATAACTGTTTAAATATTTATCTGCTCACATATCCAATATCCAAATGTAAAACAGTTTACTTATAATATTCATCTTCATCTAATTAATGCATATAGAGTACAATAAATTAAGTGAAAATCATTTTAAAATCAAAAATGCTCGTATGCAGCTAATAAATCGTTTTATATTTCATCTCAGCTATTATGCATTAATTTTGATTAGAAATTTTGATATTATTGATACACATTTTGGTACAGCAATAGTGATGTGAATGTACAATTTCTATATGAGGTTTTCTCATAAGGGGTAGATTTTTTAGTTAACCACGAAAGATGTAATAATAAAGATTGAGATGATCACTTCAGTTTATAAAGAACAAAAGATGTCTTAGGTTAAAATGATAAGGTGACGTAACAAAGATAACAGTCATAAGTAATTAGTCGACAATATTCATTATAACATTGTACAATCCCTCGATTTTTTCATGATAACGATCGACAGAATTTGGAATTGATGAACATATTGTTAGTTTCAACAATTATGATATGAAGACATGGATTAGTGATATTACATGGAATCTAATAATGAGAAAGTGTGCAAAACATTACTGTGAAAGGAGGTATGAACAGAATAATTTAATGGATTGCTGAACAATTCCATGTGATTTAGATGTTAAAGGATATTTTCTAAGTCACGGTGAAATCAAAGTCGCTGTATAATATTTTAATGCTGGATGCAGCCTGTGAAAAGTTCGTATCTATAGAGTACATTCCATTATAACTCAAGTACAGTTTTATAATGATATGCCTATTGAATGTCGATAAATGGTAACTGGAGCATATGTGAGAAAATACGTGGTATTTCCTTTCTGAAAAATTGCCTAGTTGATCCTGAACGAGGTCAAATAAACATATTTACATTTATTGTTGATCGATCACAATTTTTCGTTTTATGTTTTTCGTTTTATGATGTGGACAGTTTGAAACTTATGATTCTTGCTCTATATTCTAACACACAGATTTAATGTTTATTAGTGAATGGTAAGATGTGAATTAATAATTATGGTCAAATATTGTTGCCAACATTAGTATTGTTAATTAACGTTCCGTACTATAATGGTCAAGAAGATGACGAAACTTAAAATGTGAACATTAATATCACGTTGAAGATGTTAATTGGTCGCAAATTAATTGCTTTTAATCTATTAGAAAATGTCTGAATACATTGTTTGTTAGAAAACTAGTTTTCAGTATTATTGCAAAATATACACAAGTTATTAACATCAATGTAAATTGTAATGATCAACTTATAATAATTGATCAAGAAATTAAAGATTAAATTTCAATTTCACTTATTATAATTTTATTTGTTGATGATCAGGCTAAAAGCCTATGACTTAATAACCGTAATAAAATACTGCATTCATTTATAAAACTAAGGTATAAAATATGATACTCGTACATACCCATAAATCCTTGTGTCCACTCTAAATTTAAAAAGGAGTTAGCCAAAACAAAAAAAAAATTAAATAAATACTCAAAAAAGTTAGTGCAAGAATTAAAACAAAAAATTTAGAACTGATGTTTTTCAAGTCTTTTTAGGAATTATATTCAAATCAGAGATTACTTTAATGATAAAATAAAATGATGAACTAAAATTTAAAAAATTGTATAGAATATATTCTTTGACCCAATAGCGTGAGCATTGACCACTTTTAGTTCATATAATTCTGCTGATGAATAAGTGGGATCTTCACCACACTTCGACAAGATCGCATTGATATCTGATAACCTTTTATATATTAAGAATATTTAGGTCGAGTCATGCATACATCAATTGAAATATAGTAAACTTAATGTTTGTACCTAAGACAGGACAGGGATATGCTGTCAGCCGTGATAGTTATATACCATTACCTTAACGTTCATGCGGTAATCTACATAGACGACACTGCATAGAGTACCATTAATCGTATGAGACGAAAAGAAGATGCTTAGTATAATAGTTATTGATTTTAATAACTAGTACATGTTTCTTAAATATATACTGTGATTTGGCAGGTAGTTAACGACATTTTTGTAATTTAATTTTTTTTTTTCAATTTTATTTGAATATTCATCATCATTATATTGTTACTTTGATGCCACTTCTATTCAGTCCCATATTTGGATATAACTTTGTCCGGACTTTAATACTGATAATATTGTCAAGTTATAGTCAAAATAATGGTTTACCAGGTGAAAACATATAAAGTAAGCACTAGATACGGCATTGAAGTAATCACGATGGTTATGTTACTGAATAGAACATCATCATAGATTCCAATTTTCCAAGTGATTGAGACATTTTGCTGTTGCTATAAAAATTAATTGAGATTTTTCAATCATATATTGTCATACTGTAATATCTTCTCGCATAAAAATAGAATAGCATTGTATTTCATGTTGCTCTTAGCTTATGAAACAAAACAAATCTAAATTGTGTTTAAACATTAAATGAAGGACAAATCTTTAATTGAATGATGAATAAATAAATTTAAATAATTTAACAATTGGTTTAAGTCGAATCATATGATTGATAGTGTTCACAGAAGAAGGCATATATAAATAAAACGCTGCAAAAAATTTTTGCAAAGATATTTGAAGATTTCTGTGGAAGAAAGTGAAATATTTGTTTTGAATTGCTGTCGAGTTAGTTTCACATTATCGACTGTACAATTGAAGTGCTATAGTGATTGAATATTATCATTAGGAAGTGACCTGGAACAATAATTTTAATAGAAGGTAAAAAAAAATTGGGCGAAACTAAATCCATTTAATTTTTATGAGTAATATTTCATTCTAATAAATTAATATCTTTATATTATACTTAGAGTAATAATTGGTATTTACAATAATAATTATTGATTCTATTTTACTAGAAAATGTATGTGGCTAGTATTTAACATCATCCCTTATTTTTATTCGATCAAGTTATCTATTGCCCTGAGAATTCCAGTCAAAAGCATATCTTGCAAAATCATCGACCGTATGTCTCAGCATTTGCTGTCACATATCAAATTAAGACCAATTTGAGGTGATTTCTACACCACTGATTGAGCTTTACTATATAGGAATACTGTTGTATTTTGCGTGTCTTCCAAGGAATACTCAATAAATATTTTTAACTTGCCCTCGCTCTGCACTGCCTACACTAGCTCTATTAAGGGACTTGTGATGCCGCACAAAATTGGAATATATTAAATATTTTTCCTTTTGTTATACTGGCACTTGACTTCAAATGACAAGCAATCACTAATTACTCCGCGGTTATTGCTGTTTTTATGTGTACTCTCTTTTTGGGAATAATTTTTCACCAAGTGATGAAATCTTAGATTACAATTTATATATTACACAGACGTAATGAATGAATTGGCCGATTATCAGCGAACGTAATGAATGAATTGGTCGACTATCATCGAGGTTGCTGAATGACACTGAAAAGATGATGTTAATGTGGTGATTGTCGAATGTTTGAAAAAATATCTAAAGACCAAATTAGGTAACTGGAGATTATACACAACTCTAATGAAATAATCAAATGTATAACTGGATAATTATAATTGATCTTATATTTTCCAGTTGTATTTACATTTGATGTTACATATGTAAATTAAAAACAGCAAATTAATATTGTTATGCTGTGTTGTGTACCCTTGAGACTTAAAAGTTAAAATGATGATGATTTACAACTCATTAAATATGTTCACCTGTCTGGATAAACTTTTCTTTTTCTATTTATTTTTTAAGTTAAAAATATTTTTTAGGAAATGTCTACTCTTTAATGTCTATTAACACAAACACAAACTAAGTTTTGAGTGCGGTTCATATGGAAAGAGGGGAGGATTGGAACGTTGGAATCTGTGAATATTTTAATTTAATTTTTATTGTCAGAAAGCACACTTTCGGAAAGAAGATTCCACAGACGAGACATACGGCATATGAAAGTGACATGGAATTTAATTGTGCGACCAAATGTATAATCAACAGAAGGCTAGTGTGATAACCGAGCAAGTCGAGTATCTACAGTTAATACATGAATATTGGGCATAATACCGACGATCTCAGTAGTTCAATCAACAATATATCTATAGAAGATGGCGCATCCACATTGCGTGTATACTGAAGTGAATCAATGTGACCGGTAACACGATCATCATATATAAGTCGAAAAGGTCACCTTTGAATTATGTCGAGGAAACCAAGAGTTGTCGCAGGAGTCCTGCATTAGATGCCTTATATAAGATTTATATATATTGGTAATATTATCTGGATGAAATATTTCGTACAACTACACAAGAATCCAAATCTTCTTTCGCCATTTTTAGCGGTCAGTTAAGTTAATTTTATAATCTCAATAGATATTTTAGATCATCACAACACATTCTCAAATTCTATTTAATTTAATTTATTATTTAAATTTTTCCATAATTAAATGAACGTAACCATTAAAAAAAAAATAGACTAAGTTCAATGGTTTTTTGCGGTTAAGAATCTATCAAATGAAAATGTCATAATAATTTAGTTTATTATTTTATTATTTTTTTTTTTATTTACACAAATCAAGAGAGTAAACAAAGAAATGTTTTTTGTAAAAATTTTATCAATAAAATATTATTAAAATTAATCAATTTATTTAACATTTAATTAAAAATTATGGATCTCATAAGTTTATTTAAATTAAAGAACTATAATGCTACATCAGTACCAGATAGTATTACAAAAATATTTTTTAATTATTTACAAGATAATGTAAAAAAAATAACTAAATATTTGCAAAGATACCTTTTTATACATTTGTTATTTCTTTATTAGGTTATTTGGACAATTTGTGCTTCATTATTAACAATTATAATAATATCTGGAGTTTATTCATGGAAAAAATGGCATATCAGAGGTTTGTATTAATTCACATTTTTTTTCTGTTTACTCTAAACTACATAATATGCTGTAATCTAAAAATAATAAATTCTGTCCTTGAAATATTGTTTTCCTATTTAATTTAAAATACTTAAAATTTAAATAGTTTGACGACACTGACGTGCTTGTGTTTATCTTGAAATTCGTTTTAGTAAAAAACAAAAATTATAACATTTTATATAATAACTATGATAAATCATTTCCTGGATTATCTAATCCAGGAAAAGAAAAACGTGTGTTGTTTTATACTTTGTAATAACATGTTTACATTTATTACATAAAAATATGATAATTCTATGTTAATGGTATATTGCGTATTTCTATATTTATTCATCTTCGTCTTCTAAACATTTACGTCTCATGGGTACATCGAGTGGCATTACGATGTTAATCTTTTATATCCTGCTATACACATATAACATGTAATGTTAAATGAAAAACTGCAAATCTACTGTATAGTTAATCGGAAAAATATGTGGGTCATTCGGTGGAGTGATGTATAAATTCACAGGTATCTAGTTTATTTTGGTGAGATTGTTATTAAATGACATCATCATCTAAACCTTTACACTTCGGGGGCGCATAGGACAACGATGTTGATTTGCCGTTTGAAATATGCATGCAACATCAAATTTTAACTCAAACAACTATAATTGCTAACTGGAAAATATAAGATCAATCATAACTATCCAGTTATACATTTGAATATTTCAATAGAGTGTTGTATAAATCCTCAGCTATCTATTTTTTTTTTTGTTGAGTTGCTTTTTCAACCTGTCGACAAACACGACATTAGCCCATATTTTTAGTATCGATCACACGCAATTATTGACATATACCGTCATTGAATTACCGGTGACAACCGCGTGGAGGTAAAGATTGGTTGATTAACCTCAATTTCTACTATATTTAGATATGTATTATGAAACAATTATTGTTTCTGATAGTTTAATTATAACCATAGATAATTAAATAATTTGATGATTGACAATATGACACTTAAAACCTACTAACTCCACAATAGATATCCTCTGTGTCGCGGTGATAGCGAAATAAAGGTCCACAAGCCCTTAAATAATCTAATCTAATCTACTAACTCCATTTATTTTATTATAAAAATTTACATTTATTTTACAGGTCTTAATAGATTAGATTCACGATTTTCATTAAATGCATTTAGCGATGCAAATCGTTTACGATTTCGTAAACGTGACAAAATGTTATTTTATGGTCGTAAGGTATTGCGAAAAGTTAAAAATTTGTCTGGACAAGCTTATGGTGGTCAGGGACGTAAACGTAGAGCTGTTATGCGTTTTGCCAAAACAATATTACAATTAAGACGTGAAAATATACCAATGCAATTTAAAACAGTTGAACCACCATCGGAATATTTAGAGGAAACTACTGAAGGCAGTGATAAAGTGCCACCAGATGCATTATATATGTTACAAGGAATTCGTATATTTGGTCACTTTGAAAAACCAATATTTTTAAAATTATGTAAACATACGGAAATAATTAATTTACAAACAAATGATTTATTATTTAAAATTGGTATGGTTTAATTCAAAAAAAAAAAAAAATAATAATAATAATAATAATAAATAAATTACCACTAAATGTAAATGCCATAACAAATTTCTTAATTAAAAAAATTAATAGGTGATCCAGACGATAGTGTATTCATTGTACAATCTGGTCTTTTAAATGTACTAATTAATAATGCTGATGGCAGTGTATTATCATTGAAATTAGTTAAAAAAGGAGAATCTGTAACATCTTTACTTAGTTTTATTGATGTTTTAGCAGTAATATTTTTTTAAATTCATATTTATTGAATTACACTCATTAATTCGTTTATAATATCTATTTAGGGTAATCATAGTGTTTATAAATCTGTAACTGCTAAAGCTGTTGAGCCATCACAAGTTATAAGATTACCAATGAATGCATTTAAAGATGTATTTGATGAGAATCCAGATGTTTTAATACGTGTTATACAAGTTATAATGATACGGTTACAACGTGTTACATTTACAGCTTTACGTAATTATTTGGGATTACATTCGGAATTGGTTCAGACAAGAAAAAAAAGTGATGGTATGCGTGGTGGTGGTGGTGGTGGTGGCGGCGGTGGCTCTGGTGTTGGTGTAAGTGGTGGAATTAATATACCAAAAGGATCACCAATGCATAAACGTTCAACATTAGATCCTAATTTTATACATACTTTATCGTCAACAACAGATTTACAACAGAAACCACCAGATATGTTGGCTGATTTAACAGAAGTAAAATTAATATTTTGAACAAATTAATTAATTCATTAAATATGTTTTTATTTATTTATTTTAATTTTTCTTTTCTTTTTTTTTTTTTTTTTTTTTTTTGCTTACTATTAGACCCAACTTGGTACATCCAAAAGACATTCTGGTAATTTTGAGTTAGACGGTTCAAATTTATTAAATATTGCTATTGATGGATTTATGAGAGAATTAGGTTTAAAAGATTTTGATAGACATTTAATTGAAAATGATGTTGAATTAAAAGAATCTCAACCTGGTGTTACATTATTAACAGAAGGAAATACTGATGTAAGTGTTATTTTCTTTATTATAAAAATAATTTGTACTATAAATTAAAATGCATTGCGTTTTCTGTTTTTGTTTCAGGATGTTTGCCTTTTATTAGTGATAACTGGCAGTTTGTCCGTTTTACAACACAGTACTGGATTTGTTGGTACAAAAAAGAAATCCGACTCAGAGGTACATGTTATTTATATGAATATTTGTATTATTATTATGCGTTCTATTATCCGTGTGTTCAATCGCCTTTCTGTTCTATCGTTTATCTACCAATAGATTGCACATTTGCACAAATTGCACGTCTATTGAATTGTACGTCTAATTAATCGTACGTCTATTCAATTATCCGTGTATTCAACGTTCGTCTATTCAATCGTATTCAATAGTATATCTATTCAATTGTCCGTCTATTTAATCTTTATTCGTTTATTCAAACGTTCGTATATTCATTTGTGTATTGAATCGTGTGCCAAATTTAAGAGTCAAAATATTCAATCGTCCGTCTTTTCAATTATTTATCAATTTAATCGTCTATCCCCCGCCTATGGAATCCTTCGTATGTTCATGCATCTGTGTTCTATTGTCAAAATATTCAATCATCCGTTTATATAATCATGCATTAACTTATTTGTGCATAATTTGTAAGTAAATTATTTATTAAAATTCTTATTTATATTATTCAGGTTCATTCACATAGTGCTTATCCAGGTGAAATTATAGGTGGTTTGGCTGTGCTAACTGGTGAATCAAGTCTATATACAGTAAGAGCAAGAGTATTTTCACGTATTGCAATATTGAAGCGTGATAGTGTTTATAAGTAAATATTATTTGTCAACTTTTACTTATTTCTTTTAAATCACATATTCTATTCATTTCTATTCTATTATTTTCTTTTTTTTTTGCAGTATAATGAGAGAACGTCCAACAGTTGTATTAGATATTGCAAATACAGTGATACGAAAATTATCACCATTAGTTAGACAATGTGATTATGCATTGGATTGGATATTTTTAGAATCGGGACGTGCTGTTTATCGTCAAGATGAAACAAGTGACAGTACCTATATTGTTTTAAGTGGTCGTTTACGTTCTGTACTAACACAATCGAATGGTAAAAAAGAAATTATCGGTGAATATGGTAAAGGTGATATGGTTGGTATTGTTGAAATGATAACTGAAACATGTCGTACAACAACAGCATTAGCTGTACGTGATTCAGAATTGGCAAGATTACCTGAAGGATTATTTAATGCAATTAAAATAAAATATCCAATTGTGGTCACAAAATTAATTAGTCTATTAAGTCATAGAATATTAGGTAAATATATTTTATTAATTTTTTTTTACATTAAGTTTTGTAGAAATACACACAGAAAGGGGGAGAGATCGTGAGATAATCAAATGAGTAAATAAATTTGATTAAAATTTAACTTTTATTAGGTTCAATGCAATCAAAACCTGGTACAGCACCATTAGAAGCTAATCCAGTAACGCATAAATTTTCTACTGTTGCTTTGGTTCCGGTTAGCGATGATGTACCATTAACTGCATTTACCTATGAACTTTATCATTCTTTATGTGCAATTGGTAATATGAAATGATTTTTTTTTTTTGTTTTTTGTAATGTATTTTTCTATAATTTCAATTTTTTTTTTTTTTTTTTTTTTTTTGCAGGACCAACATTACGTTTAACATCTGATGTTGTACGCAAAGCATTGGGTTCTGCAATTTTGGAACCAAATTATGAATATCGTTTAACAAGTTGGTTAGCACAACAAGAAGATCGTAATATTATTGCATTGTATCAATGTGATAATAATTTAAGTGCATGGACACAACGTTGTATGCGACAAGCGGATGTTATAATAATTGTTGGTTTAGGTGATCGTACACCAAATGTTGGTAAATTTGAAAAAGAAATCGATAAATTGGCATTGAGAACACAAAAGGAATTAGTGTTATTGCATCATGAAGCCACAAATTCGAGACCAACGAATACATTACAATGGATAAATCTGCGGCCATGGGTTACAAATCATCATCATATACAATGTCCAAAACGGATGTTTACTAGAAAAAGTCAATATAGAATTGTAAGTGAGAAATTGTTATAATTAAATTATTTTTTTTATAAATTTTTAATTATTTTCCTGTATTATTTTGGTGTCTAGAACGATTTATATAGTAAAGTATTAATTTCGGAACCAAATATGCATTCGGATTTTTCACGGTTAGCACGTTGGTTAACGGGAAATTCAGTTGGATTAGTTTTGGGTGGTGGTGGTGCACGTGGTGCGGCTCATGTTGGTATGCTTAAAGCAATTCAGGTATTATGGTGTTAAATGTTTGTTTTTAAATTATTCTATTCTGTGTTTTTTGGTTTTTTTTAGGAAGCCGGTATTCCAATAGATATGGTCGGTGGTGTTAGTATAGGTGCATTTATGGGTGCATTATGGTGTTCAGAAAGAAATATCACATCTGTTACACAAAAAGCAAGAGCGTGGTCTTATGTAAGTTGTGTTTTAAAATTAAAAACGTTTTTATTTTATTTTTTTTCATTTTTTATTTCAATAGAAAATGACTCAATGGTACAGACAATTATTAGATCTTACGTATCCATTGACTTCAATGTTTTCGGGTCGTGGTTTTAATCAAACATTACGTGATACATTTGGTGAAATTTATATTGAAGATTTGTGGACTCCATATTTTACATTAACAACAGATATTACAGCTAGTTGTTGTCGTGTCCACACAAATGGTATGTTATTTGTTATTGTTTTATTGTTTTTTTTTTTTTTTTTTGTTTCTATTTATATTTTTGAATTGGAAATTATAGTTGTATTTTGCTTTACATCATCTAGTTTTATTATACAATTATGAAAATATAGCTAACATTATGCTAGATTATATATTTTTAAGATGTTTTAACAAAGTAGATATATTTAAAAAGTTTGAAAATAAAACGATTTATAAAATAGTTAATTGTTAAATCTAACTGAATAGAAAATATGATTATGGTTGCTCAAAATGAATTGATGTAATGAATGCAGAAAGTGACGATTCACTTAATCAGAAACTTGTGTGGAGAAATAGATTGAGAAATGGTAAGGAAGATTGTAACATAATCATCAAAAAAGAAGAGCAGAAGAAGAAGAAGACGAAGAAAAAGTGGATTACAAATATGTCCATTATTTTAATTTGTAAACCGTTGAAACAGTCCGATCATCTCACCTCAACATATAAACCTATCAAATTGAATTTAACATTTAATGTATAGATAAAGGATATTATACCATAGACACTGGAAACGAATTACTAAGACCAGCTTCCAGTGAAGTTTGGGATACTGAAAGAGATTCGTTTGGAGGAAACTTGCCGAAGCGCGTCAGAATCATCGGAAACTCGATTAAGAGTTTTATATAAGTAGTAGTGTCAGGAAGATGTAGCCTAAATTAGATGGGACTTCCGCAACTTAGAAGAAATTGCGACTTAAATTGCTATTGAGATCGTGACTTGTTGAATATCCCCTTATTGAAGCCCATTTGTGAAGCAGGAAAGTAGGTCTTTTTTTTCAATGTTTTCAATTATTTTATTGATGAGGAATTTTTCGTATAATTTTGATACAATCGAAGAAAGTGCAATTGGAAGATAGAGTTAGTAACTGTAGTAGGATTTTTTCCAGGTTTTATGATGTTAATAATCGTTGACATTTTCCAGGATTTAGGCGTGTAGGCGTCGTTGAATAATGCACATATAAACTATCTGAGTTTGTTAGATGATCTCTTTGTTATTCGATTTGAAAAATTTTGTCTTGTTATTTGAGTGTTTAATTAGTGAATCCAGTTCAGTTGTTGTTAAGATCGCCATTGAGTGATAGTCGCTGTATTCAGGTAAATGAAGGTTTGTACTCAAATATTATGTATTGATGTTTGGGCCAGTAACAGTGCAATCAGTAGAAAAGTCACATAACCAATCATATATACATGAGAATTGATTTTATATTAATAGATTTATGTCTGAAATAAATTGTGGTACTGTGGTCATTTTGTTTGCATATGTTTGGCAAACGTTCAGCAAATTTGTTGGCAATATTACAAGAATCAGAGATAAGTTTTCTAATATCGTTGTGTTGTATTTATTATCAATGGTATTTCTATATTTTCTATATTTCTATATTTTTTTTTTATATTTTTGTATACATTTGTGGTCTATGTGGATGTTGTCTAGACAAGTCTACCACTGTTTTTTTTAAAAAAAAAAAAAATGATTTATTTGATTTTCAATCATATTATTCAGGCAATGAATCTCAGATTTTATTAAGTTGACATTTGTTGTATTTTGTCTGGATGTAATGTTGCCTCTTGAAGTTATTCGTTAGTCTAATAATATTTCGCATTGGGGCAGAGAACTCATGTTCTGATGATTGATGACGTGCGTTGGTGCGTTTAGGATTAAGATGATTTGTGATAATTTTAGGTATGTAATTTATTAAGGTAGAAAATTGTATCATAAATATTTAAGCCATTTAGATGGATTGCATTAGTGCTTTTTTGGGATGCATTTTTTTTGTTTTACCTTCTCTTAAGATTCCACTTTTTGTGTGTTCCATCTACTCATTGGGAATAAAATTAAATAAATAAACAAATTAGAAAATTAATTAGTAATTATTATTGCTTGTAGACTTGTAAGATGCTAAAAATTATTAGTTTTTTTTTTTTTTTTAAAATATAATTTTATATTAAACAAATTAATTGATGTAAAGCAAAATAATAGATTTAATTTATCAAATTAGATCTACGTATATTCAAATTTATAATACAAAAAATTTTTAATTTATTGATTGAATGACAAAATGTTCTGAGATTTTTACATTTTAATAATTAATAATTACCTAATATTATTATAATTATAATTAATTATATATAATTTACCCACCATCATCCATTCAATCAAAATCAAAAACAAAAAAAAATTTTAAAAATATACTCAAAAATTACAAATATCCTTAATTAAACCATCGAATTTAATTATAACTGGAAAAAAAATAAGGATCTCTATGGCGTTATGTTAGAGCCTCAATGTCATTGAGCGGTTATATGCCACCACTTTGTGATCCAAAAGATGGTCATCTTTTGCTTGATGGAGGATATGTTAATAATTTACCAGGTAATAATTCAATTATTTAAATACTTTAGAGTTAAATTAGGTTTTAATTAAATTAAGAATGCCAACAATAAATATTTACACTATAAACTAATCCTATTTATTATCAGCTTTTAATTTATTTTTTTTTTTATAATTTTTCGTAAAATAATCAGTTACTGTTAATTGATATTGTATATCATTTTGAAGTTACGTCATTTCACTAACCTATTTCGATACAATATAAAACAAAGGTGACGCCAGCCATAAAAGTTAATAGATGTTACTAGCAAAAGTACTGCTATAAAAATATTATGAGATTTGAGTAGTGTAGACTTTCAATCAAGTAATTCCTGAGATATTGTCTTCCAAAATTTTTTATTTTTTTTTTATATGGTTTTCTGTTGCGAGTACTCGTATAGTGTCGGAAAATACTATGTATATAGACAAAAGGCTTTGTGTGACTAGGGCACTACTACTGTACCCTGTGATTAATAAGAAAATTGCAGGAAATGATGTGACGTCAAAATGATGATCTACATAAAATTTCGTAGTTAGAATGTTGAATGTGCTTAATTTAGCAGGAGTGTGTTTTATTTAATTTTAATTTTTTTGATTTTTTTTTTCGCAAGTACAGTACATTTTGTTGTACTTTTAATTATAAATATTATATGCACTGATTATGTATGACCAATAATTAAAACATTATTTTCAAATTTTATGGGATTTAAATGAAAAATTCTTAGTGTATGTAAAAAACTCAGAACTTTTGGTTATTTTGTCAATCAAAAAAAAAAAAAAAAAAAATCTATTTCAAATTTATTAAAATTTTCGAAAAAAAAATACCTTAAATTGATAAAACTAGGATGTCTTTGGCGTTATGTTCGTGCGAGTATGTCTATTACAGGCGTTTTACCACCGTTTTGTGATTATAAAGATGGTCATTTACTTGTAGATGGTTGTTTCGTTAATAACGTACCAGGTAATATTTAATAATAAAATTATATATGAACTATCATTTGATTTCACATTTTTTGGAATTATTTTGTAATTTTTTGACTTTTTTGTTTAATTTTATTAAATAATTTCCACTGAAATTGTATAGATTTTCATATTTGCAGCATGAATGTTAGTTTTTTTTTTTTTTTAGGGAATTAATTGTAGTCTTATGTTCTCTAGGACTATGCACATTTTATTGAAACCCTTATAAAATGCAGAAATTATTAATTGATAATTGTTAATTGTTAATTTTTGTATAACTACACCTACACTTTATTGTACTCGGTTAGTATAGTTAATTAAATTTTAGAAAGACGGGGTATTATTCATGCTTTAAAATTTAATATTATTGCACATTAAATTTAATCCAAAAATCTATTGATTTGAAGGTATTTTACCATATAAAGATTTATACATTTGAGAGATCATCGATATAGACAAGTGCACGTATTTCCTTCGTATTGATAACATTCGGTTACAGATATGTTACGAATTTCAATTAAAATAACCAAAATAACCACAACTCAAAATTATCTATAATATTATATAACTTTCTAACGTATATTACACGTAGTTATAATATATAAATTTTTAATCCTGCCAAAATGTTATAATTGGTATTTAATAGCCTTATTATTCGCCTATTTATTGCGGCATTCTAAGGAAACGATATACGTTCCTATCGGCACTATTATCTATGAGTTTTCTATTAGATTATAAAAATTTGTTAGTCACCGAAAACAATTGGGAAGCAACATGTGCGAACTCTACGTTCAAAAGTGGACTCGTGAGGGCTGAAATGCTGAAAATTTAGCAGTAATATTATTTACGCAAGATTTCATGTCAAGTATATGTTACATCTTCTTCTTCTTCTTCTTCTTCTTCTTCTTCTTCTTCTTCTTCTTCTTCTTCTTCTTCTTCTTCTTCTTCTTCCTTG